>WEKX01025752.1:0-12912 GCA_013390025.1 Pitta sordida | reverse complement strand
TAGTCTAGATGGTGGGAGGCTTGGATGGATGGAGCATGGTGCCCGTGGTTCCACGCTTGTGGGTCTGGGAGTTGGACTAGATGATCCTGTGGGTCCCTTCCAACTCGGAATAACCTGTGAACGTGTGACCTCTGAGAGAACAGTAAATACAAAAGCACAGAGATTATTTAAAAAGAAGTAGTTTTTATATGTAATTCACAGGTTCACAGGTTATTCTGAGTTGGAAGGAACCCATAAGGATCATCTAGTCCAACACTCAAGCAAGCGCCCACTCAGCGATCAAACCCACAACCCTGGAGCCATGGGCACCACACTCCACCCATCCAAGCCTCCTACCATCTAGGCCATGTCACTGAGGTCCACACATTTCAGTTATAAAGACAGCTTTTCCTGAGAGCTCTTATCAGTAACTCTCTTGTCTATTGATGGTTAGTTCTAGAATGGCTTTTTGTGGAGCTAACAATATAAACTCCTCAGCACTCAGTACTTTAAATGAAGCTCATTCCCACTCAAGCTAATTTGAAATGAACTAGCATGGGTACCTCAGGAATGTCTTAAGTCCCACACAGGCTACACAAGCCCATTCCAGTGGCTGTATGCTTAGACAATGCTGCGTAGAATATGCCCTAAAATGTGAAATGATACCTTGCAGTCCTCAGCCAATGCCTAATAATTGAGAGTGCGAATTTACCACAGCAGATCCTGTACTCTTATTATAAGTAAAAATTCAAAGATGTGTAGATGAGAAAAAGCAGTTCCCTGCCTCACTTCATGTGCTCTGATACCACTAAGGGTAGATCATAGACAAGACTTTCCCTGGAGCCACCTGCAGCTCTGTTTTCAGCCCAGTTGCAGAAAGGGAGTCACAGTTTCATGACCCTGCTCTTCACCTCTGCTCCTCTTTCTGCACTCATGCTTTTCCCTGTGGAAGCTTGACACAGACCCCAGCAGCTGAGGTCAAGCCCAAGGCCATGTTCAGTTAAATGATGCACTCCCTAGGGCTTCCATTCAGGGCTGGGGAAGACTCTGATGTTGGAAAATGGGGCAGGATATGCAAGTGTGTGTGTGTGTACTTCTGCACAAGCAATAGGCAGGAACATGTATGGCATCAGCTGGTCATGCACCAGCATTATGAGACAGTTACACTAGTTGAATTTATGCTTTCCAAGGAATCACTAATAAGAATTCTTTAAATCCCCAGCTTAGACAAAGTGGATGGCAGGGGAATTGCCTCCCCTCTTATTTGGAGGAGAAAAACACACCCCAGACTATACAGCCCTTCTACTACAGACAAGGTCCTGATGTTTGGGACAAAGGATGGAGTGATTTTTTTTTTCTTTTTCTTTTTTTGAAACATGGCTTTGGCCTTTGCACAAAAAATAATCCTGTCTCCAAGTAAGATTTTATTTACATACATACTTTTAGAATTTGCTGTTTGACATCCTACTGAATTTATTTAGCACATAAATTTACTGAATTTACTTTAAATTTACATTCCTATACTTGTAGTCTGAAAGTAGGAGACTCCTATTTTTCTATGTGTACTATCTTTTTTCCCCCTGAGAATACAGAAAATAAATACTGACATTTATTTGGAATAAATAAACCCATTTAACAGAAAAATTTAACCCTTTAAAAATTTAACCATTTAACCCTTAAAAGCGGTATTATTCTGAATTATTCCTGTGTTTTTAAGAATGTAGCTGAAATCTATCTTACATAAAGACATAACTGTCAAGTTTCACTACAATTAAGATTTTTCTGCAGTTTTCCTTTTCAATATGTACAAATATATGCATGTATATAACATGCATAACTAATTGATAATAACTACTCAAAACAAATGCTGACTTCATCCTATTATGGAAATGCCTATGGAAAACACAATTAATAATAGACCAGCTCTTCTTCCATACATTCCTTTCACTATTTCTGTTTATTTTACCCAAGTGTGATTTCCAGTCTCACCCTTGCATCAGGGAATTTTGACTCCTCTGTAGGTTCTAGACTTACTTATTTCAAAGTATTTCCGCATTTTCTTCTACAAAAAACATTGAATGCTAGCAGAAAATTATTATTGTGGAAAGCATATTTCCCCTTTACAGGGGGAGTGGAATAAAGTATATTTACTTTTCCCAGTATCAGTACAATTTTCAACGTGTGTTTCTACTGCTACATGCAAACTACCTTACACAGAAGTCAGCTATTGCATTTTATACTGGTCAAAAAAACCCCTCACAATCAATAAAAATGCTATATTTTTTCCATTTAAATAAAGAAGTAAGAGGACCTTATGATGCAGGTATGGATACCTTGCATTCCGCTGCCTAAAATTGAAGCCTAGCTGCTTGGTATGCTTTCCCTCAGAAATTACTTTCAACACTATCTAAGCCTGCAATTTCCATATGCTGAAAAACTCCTCTCCAGTTTGAACCTGCTCCATTCCAGTGAAGGACAATGACTCCTTCAAAAAGCTCAGGCTTGGGGCTAAATTCCAACTACAATACAGTGACAAATCTACCACATTGCTAAACTTGCTGGGTTTTTGAAGTAGGTAGGGTTACCTGACAGCATGAAGTAGGGCTGGATGACGTTGGGCCCCTTCCGGCTCGGAGTGGCCTGCTAGACTGTGAGGGATCTAGGTTGGTGTTATGCTCTGGGATGTGCTCTCGGTCTCTGTACGGGTGTTAGATGGTGAGTTGGACTAGATGATCCTTGTGGGTCCCTTCCAACTCATAATATTCTGTGATTCTGTGATTCTGTGATTCTGTAATTTCTCTGAACTAATTAAGGTACTTTGAAGCCAACTGAATTCTGGGGGAAGAGGAAATAAAGGTATAGGGGTGTAAATTCTTCCATGGCTATAATTAAAATACTTTCCTTATTCTCTTGAAAGATACCATTGGGAGAAGAGAAAAAAGATACAGTATATCATAAAGAATGCCCATCATGAAGTAACAGAAAAACACCTTCAAGAAAAATACTTGCAAGTGTAGTACATTTTGACTGGTGTAGTTTGTGTTTCTCCAGGAACAAAGAAGATATAAGTCATGGTATAGATGAGGGATGAATTTAGTGAATTGGGCAGATACTGAAGCACGAAACAATCTCAAAAAAGTGAAAAAACCATGCTGTGTTGGATGTTGACCTATAAGCATGGCTATCTGTTACACACTTCTTGAACTAGAAGTAAGGCTAATCTGACCAAAATTAGGCTCATCATTTTCCAGCTGTGCTGTTCACTGGGTTGAATGGATTGCTTTCCAGGGCATTGAAAGGAAGCATCAATTGCAACTGGGACATACTTGGAAAGCTTGAGGGAATCACCCCTCAGAAATCATCTACAGAAGATCTAATAACTAACTTGAAAGAGCTGCAGAAGCACAATCCCAACACACATGTGAAACAGATACTCAAAGGGCTGTAAGGCAGACACCCATTTGAGGACTCCAGCACCTTGTACATGACATCTGCAGTTTTGTTGGTGTTACCACGAGGTCAATTACAATTTCAGAATCACATGGCATTTTCTCTTAATCACTCTTCCCACTCCCTTAACCCCCAACAATATTATCAAGGTAGGAAAACAGGAAGGGACACTTATGCTGTGTCAGATGAAACATTCTACCTCTTACGAACATCTGGCTCTAAAACGTAATGTTATGGGAGGCTTCTGTCACAAAGCGCATGTGGACAGCAAACAATTTTAATGAAACCAGCACAAAGCCACAGGGAACATGTCTCCAGTGTAAGCTGTGCTTCCATTAAAAGGAACAACAATACAATTACAATGCTTATTTCCTGTATATCATTCTCTCATCAGACATAATTTTCAACACATGAATTATTCAAGCTTCACGAACTCTTGGACTCCAGAACACTGAAATTTGAGTTTGTTTTGCCACTGTAAGCTGATTTGATCATTTCACAACTAGTTTCTCAAGAGAATCTCATTGCAAATTTGGTTCCAGTTTTGATTTTTTTTTAATTCCTTAAAATCAGTGTAAATGAAAGAAGAATGCTTTCTTATATGTGTTTGTGAGAGGAGTCCATAAAATGCAAAAGGAATCAGTTCTTTTAAATAAACACGCAACTCTAAGATTTCAGCACTGTACAGAAGAATCTGAAACCAACAAAGCAATTTCACTATGCCTGTAGAAGAAGATGAATGCAAGAAACTAACTACATATAAATGAGCAGAGAAATAGTAGTTTATAATGTAGTTACCTAATTGATGCTTACAACTACCTGAGGGGAGGTTGCAGCCAGGTGGGTGAAGATCTCTTATCTCAGGCTGAGGACACCAGAACAAGAGGACATGGCCTTAAGCTACACCAAGGGAGGTTTAGACTGGATGGTAGAAAGAGGTTTTTCACAGAGAGAATGATCGCTTATTGGAATGGTCTGCCCAGGGAGGTGGTGGAGTCGCCATCCCTGGGGGTGTTTAAGAGAAGACTCGATGAGGAGTTCAGTGACATGGTCTAGATGGTGGGAGGCTTGGATGGATGGAGCGTGGTGCCCATGGTCCCACACTTGTGGGTCTAATACCTGGGTCGGTGTTCGCTTGGGAATTGGACTAGATGATCCTCTGCGTCCCTTCCAACTCAGAATAACCTGTGAACCTGTAAATCTCTACTGATTAATTATCTATATCTAACATCAGCATGCTGACTTTTTCCCTGACCATAAATATAAAAACATTTTGATTTTAAACAAGGCAAAATATTTCTTGTGATTAAACTTTGAAATAGTTTTATAATCTGACTGCAGAACTCTGCGTCCCTTCCAACTATTTGCCCATTGTTTCATTTGCATCATTGTTTCTCTTAAATGTGGGAAAGAATATCCAAAGGTAAGACAGAAATTCTCCATGATGGAAAGACATAGAAATATTTTTATGACAAACCAGTTTAGTCTTCCCTGAAGAGAGTCACCATATCAGATGATTACACTCTGTTAAATGTGCAAAAGAGAAAAATAACTTAATTTTACATTTCTATGTTATTTTTCCTCCTCATATTCTTAACATGATGCATATAAATCACCCTCACAGAGCCCCTCAGCACTGTTTCAGCACTGTGTTGCTGTGTATCAGTGTTTGTGTCGGCCCTTCCCAGCGCCTGCAGCCACCCCATGTTGGGAAAAACACCTTTTCGACTTGGCCAGGGACAGTTTCATAACTGCATGGCGGTGGTTCCAGGGGAGCCACCACGGCAGGTTGCGCATGTACAGTTGCAAAAAGGGGCCTCCTTCATCACTAAAAAATCCTGCCACTAAGATCTGAAGCCGCAATATGGGGGGTGCGAAGTGCAAGAGGACCGACTGTATATGTGATTTATTTCAGACTTAGTAATTTCAGTCTTGGCCAGTTCCTTTACAAACTGATGTACTAGGTTGACAAAGCATGTAAGAAAATATTATTGACATTTTTCCCCACTGAATTACAGTATTTACACAAAGAATACATTATTAAAAGGATGACAGTGTGAGTGCTAGCTCAACTTTTAAAAAGTCAAAGTATTGACTGTTTTACAGGGCTTCAAAGACAAAGAAACTAGTTAAATTACCCTTTCAGGCTGTCATCTGTGGTGGTTGGTGCATTCAGCTAGAAGTATTCCCTACTGTGAAAAAACTACTGTGTGCAGAATTAAGCTCATAACCAATTAGATGGCAATATCTTTAAAAATGACAACAGCCATAGCACAGGGAATAGCAGTCAGGTTCTGTGAAAAATTTCACTTCTTCCAGAGAGAGGTTGGGTCTGGAAACATGCCGCCACAAGTTAAACCTGTGATGTAGCAATTCATATATATGTAACTATGTAAGTATGGCCAGCCTCCTACCCCCTCAGCTCTGAGCAGCAGGAGCAGCAGCAGCAAGCAGCAGCATGGAGCAGCTATAAGCAGAAAAAGCAGCTAGCAGGAGCTTGGAGCAGCTAGCAGAGGAGGAGGAGGGCTCCACAAGGCAGCTCAGCTAATATACCTTTGAGACACTATTATAAAGCTTCCCCACCATTTTGTGTAAGCATCACCTGCTGGTTCCACTCCCCTGCCCCTACATTGGGCATAAAAAGGGGAAAGCCAGGAAATAGCTTCACAAGAAAAAAACTCGCAATGCACTGAAGCCGCAAGNGTAGCAATTCATATATATGTAACTATGTAAGTATGGCCAGCCTCCTACCCCCTCAGCTCTGAGCAGCAGGAGCAGCAGCAGCAAGCAGCAGCATGGAGCAGCTATCAGCAGAAAAAGCAGCTAGCAGGAGCTTGGAGCAGCTAGCAGAGGAGGAGGAGGGCTCCACAAGGCAGCTCAGCTAATATACCTTTGAGACACTATTATAAAGCTTCCCCACCATTTTGTGTAAGCATCACCTGCTGGTTCCACTCCCCTGCCCCTACATTGGGCATAAAAAGGGGAAAGCCAGGAAATAGCTTCACAAGAAAAAAACTCGCAATGCACTGAAGCCGCAAGAGGTGAACTGTGAAGTAGCAAGGGATTACTGTATTGGTTTCCCTATAGGGATTTGCATTTGTAGTAACAGGAAGAAGCAAACCAACCATGAGTACGAAACAGTACATAAGTAAAAGTGAATTTCATGAGATTTGTATGCTTTTATTTTTGTTGACATAGTCATATCTAACAGGGGTACGGGGAGCATTATAACAGCTAAGAAGCATTTATTGGAGTAATTTAGACACCATAACATAGACGTGGGCAGAATGAGTTGAATCTGATGCTAATGTATGGCATTCTCTCATGCTTTCAGGAGGAATTTTAACCTCCAAATAAACCAACCAGATACAAGGATTAAGAGCCTAATCTATATCCTTAAATGCGGAATATTGTATTGATGCTGCAGAATACAACCAGGGCAGCTTGGAAGGGATCTTGCAAATGTACATGTTGGTTTGGTTATGGAGGAAGAGAGCAAGAGTAACACTACACAAGTTCAAGAGTGATTATAACAACGTCATGATGCTATGATCAACATAGCAAATATGTTTGTTTTTATCATAGAGCTACTGTGATCTGATGCTTCAAATAACAAGATGCCAGAACCATGGCAACAGCCATGGAAAGACAAAACAGAAACATGCTAAACAAACGGTGAAAGATATAAAGGACAAAAAATGGTATCAAGACTTCAGAATCTGTGAAGGGTTGTTACTACATTTATGGAACTCTTCAGGGAGAAGAAGTGTTTTACACTAACAAATGGGCAGAAAGACAATGCTGGTTTGCAATTATCTATAGTTCGTTGGATACAATAGTAAAACTGTGAAAGAAATTCCTCTGTTATCCTTGATTTCTTTCTTGTCTGAGGAACACGATTGAAAAATTCAGTATTCATAGCAAGATTGGAGGGAAAGGAAGAACACTGGTTTTAGGGCAAAGGTTTAAAACCTTGACATTTCTAGGAAGCCCATTTTATTCAACCAGCGCATCAAGATGATATGAAGACACAGAAACTTCTTATTCACAAACTACATGTGTATTTTTTTTTTATATTTTCTTAAAAAGCTGAAGAACACAATGCTTAGGACTGTTATCCAGCATGGATCTTAAAATGACATTACATGCAGTTATATGTAGTCATTCATATACAGTACATCCCCAGTGCATTGCGACCTCGCCATTGCGACCCCGGCGATTTGCGAAATAAATTTCCCGAAGTTCGGTTTCAGGCATTTGCGAGACTCCTCGGCTGACACATGCGCAGTGCCTCTGCTTTGCCGAGGGGCAGTGCCGGAGGTCCCTCTGGAGGGGGACTGGTCTGGCCCTGCGGGGAGGACTTGCAGTTTCTGTGGCTCACCGGGGGCTGTGTGATGGGGACGGCCACTGTAGAAGACAGAGCAGGGCCCTGCATGGCGTGAGGCGCCAGGTGGGGATGAGTCCTCCACCTGCCTACACTTAATTAATGCAGGTCCCTGAGTGTCTCTCGCCCACCCGTGTGTGTGGAGCGCCTGCGAGCTGCGAGCGGGCAGTGCTTGTGTGCGTGCGTCTGTGTTACTGTTTCCCTGGCTATGGGCAGAGAAGGGAACTGCCCCAGGAAAGTGGGGCTGGCCAGAGCATGTCAGCAGGCCATGCTCACTCCGCTGCCGCAGCCCGCCCCCGGGGCCGGGACACAGGGCCAGGACACGGGGCCGGGATGCAGGGCTGGGATGCGGGGCTGGGACGAGCATGGGGGCCGGGGAGGGAGTGGGGTGGGGGGAGCAGCGGTGCGGGGTTTGCGCTGCCGGTGGCCAATGCGGAAGTGACAGCGTGGCTGAAGAGAAGTCTAGGGATTCTCGGGGGGCCCCCCCAAGGGAGAGAGGGTGCAGAAATGTTTCTCTTTCCTCCCGTGTGCTGTGAGAGCCTGTGGGGAGAAGTCAAAGAGGCTCCCCAGCACTCCTGATTGGCTGGGAGTGGAGCAAAGGGCATGGCCTGCATATGCATATACATAGCAATGACCTGCACGAATTTGCAGGTTTGACATTTCGTGAGGCCTGTGGCCTGTCCCGTTCCTTGCGAAGGATGGGGTATAACTGTACATGTATATAATATTCTAGACCAGGAAAATACACTAGAATGAAAAATTGAGTCAGTGAAGAAGAGGTCAAAATTATATAGTTCACTTCTAGTAGTCAGATTTGCATTTTTTATATCATAACAAATGCTAAGAAAACATTTTTTATTTGCTGAGAAACAAACCAAAGAAATAGCAACAGGTATGTAACAATACAGCCCACTAAGACATTGCTAAGGGAAAAGCAAGAATGAGAAAAAGTGGCTGAGGAACCCAACAAGAGACATGAGACTGTAAATCATCCATTTAAAAACATCTGAGTGACATTGTTTGCTAGATTTTCCTTTTTGCCATACAATGTCTTCTTCTATAATGGTATTGACACAATTATCACTGGAAAACTGTCTGGAAAAGTTGGGTAAAGATTGATTAAAGGGATTGCTTGTCAAAGATGGCATGACAGTCTGACCTACTCCCTCATTATGATACTCCGCCCAAACACGTTGCTGTTTTTCTGATTTGTGTAATCACCATTTGTTAAGGTTTAGNAGAACTGTCGTCCTCGGGGCGAGATGTCACTTGGGAGGGGTCATGAAAGACCTTTCCCTCTTGTGAGAGAGAGAGAGACAGAGAACTTTATGGAAGGGCAGAGAGATGGTTCCTACCCTGGGTCTGGTCAGAAAATACCAACTTGCCTGGTTTACCCCTACCCTGTGTTCCCCCTTTTTCTCCTGGTGAAAAAGGGAACATTAGATCTGTTGTAAGAGAAGGAGGGGTGGGGGGAAAAGATTGCCTTTTAAATGATGCTTCCCTTCACAGTTCTGATCCTGTTAGTTAGTAAATAAATTCTTTGTATTCTTTATTTATAGTGTGTCTTGCTTTTTTTGCCTGTGACCAGTTTTATTTTCCGTTTTTCTCTACCAAGAGAGGTTGTGTGGAATCTCTGGCATCCAGCCAGGGTCAAACCACGACACTATTATTCATTTAAATATAATCATACATGTGAAAGAAAGCAATCTTTCTACAGCATGCATAAAGAAAACATGGATTTTAAAACAAAAGCAGATGATTGCAAATTACTTGAAAGAGCAAGTGATTAAGCTTAAATGCTTCTAATTTAAAAGGAACAAGCAAAGCACTTTCGCCTACACATTTCCAGAGCTCTCTTGAGTAAATACAAGCCAACACAGCTCACTAGATATTTTTAGTGTTATTTATCCTATACAGAGCACTACAGAATTAAAAAGCCCAACAAAAAAATCCTTGTTTCCTACAGTGGCCAAATTTTGATGGCATATGTTCACGAGTACTACATTAATACTACGTAGATCAACAAAAAATAACTTTGACTGACTATATGATAAACGTGCCTTTCAGGTTAGGCTGCTATTTGAATATATTTAACCATTGAATTCTGTTTGCTTTTGTTATGCAGTAGAATATACTTAAAGCCACACAAACCCCTGAGAGTAAGAACAGCAGCATTCTCTTTCATTTTAGTGCAGAATGTAATTTCACACATCACTATGCATATTCAGTGTTGGATAAGGTTTCCCATCAGCATTTTAATTTATATTTTTATTTCTTGCAATATCCAGGTGTATTACAGGAATGTAGTTTTCATACCGTATGGCAATACAAATACAGCTTGATAACTTGCTTTGCCCTAATTATTGACTGCAGCTGGATCATATCTCTTGCTTGGTCCCAGCAGAATACTGTGGCAAAAGTGCTGGAAGTCAGAGTAATTAGTCACAGTCTGACAAGAGCAAAAGATGCATTTATTTGAAACAATTATTTTTTCTTCTTAAGGGAACACAAACTGCAACAAAATTCCCTGCATATGAGAGTTATTTGACTATCTCTGTGGAGACACTGAATACGATATCCACCCAGCATACTTCTGGAAAGAAGCTTGGAGTTGGCAACAAAAAAGGCGCAGGAGAATTTTGGTGGCATGTCAGGGGAAGGATCTGAAAATGACATTTACTAATTTACCCCCACAGCTTGTTAATTCTCTTTGAAATACGAAATAATTCAGATTATACTCCAATGACAGTGAGGATTCAATATACTGAGAATTCAGCCCATGTAAATGCATGTGTTTAATCAACCATTTAGGATTCTAGGAGAGATTTTCCTCGGGTTCTTCTTCTGAATAAGCTCTGTGAACTCCATCTGTAAATGTAAAGGGTTTGAACCAGAATAAAGTTTCTCTTTAATGATTAAACTACAGGCTTAGACCTACGTGAATATCAACAGGTTTGACTCAAAGTGCTTTGATTTAGCTTTTACATACTCATCACCAGATTAATAATGAGCTGTTTTCTTTCCTACTGATCTAACTCTAGGTGTCAATGTAGAGGAACTGAAGCATCCTAATAAGCAGGATAAAGAAGCCAATCTGACAATAAAGCCAGAAAGTATTCTTCATAATTATAAAGTTACGTATGCACCTGAAATTACCAAGAGAAGTTGCATATTTTTTTTTCTTTGAAGACTCACTACAAGACAGATAACTGAATGAAGGTATACTCTGTTATGGCCTTTCCCAGCATGCACTGGAGAGGTTCTTGACATTGTTTGGCCAAGAGGATCTACTGCTCTACTGGAGAAAGATTCCCTTTTTTTTCCCTTTTTTTACTGAGAGATAATCTTCAAGATTCTTGTTCCATATGTGAAATAAAAAGTCATGCCTGCATACTCAACCTTCACTAGTTGGCTTTTATGTGGTAACATCTCTCTCTCATGCCTGGTACTTTCCTTTTACTGAGTGTTAACATCTAATTTAGGAAAGGTTAAAGAAAGTGCTTAAATTGCCAAATTTTGTCACTGATATCAATATGGCCAGAGAGATGTCCAATGTCATGTACTAAACCCAAATAGCCTTCAGGCTTAAAGAATTGATTTGTCTTTTATTAAATAATTACTGCTTTTCCTAGTTATTTTCTTCCTTAAACAGCTGTCAGACTGAGTACATCCATGCACAGCAACATCCTTATGACAGTGTGAAATATTGAAGTATCCTTCCATACAGACTTTAATTATGGTCTGATTTGGGTGCATTGCATTCCACAGGCACTGTGCTGCAGTGGTATGCTTTCCCTGGGGCTATGCATATCATCAGATGTGCCGGGTGTAGGGCAAGCAGTAGCATCGTAATCACCTCCCGACTGTAGTTATGGAAACAGTAACACAGACACACACACACACAGAGGGTCCTGGCACAGGCTGGCTGGCAGCCTGGGTTGCCTGCCGCAGTGGAACAGAACCACACCGTGCTGTGTATTACAGTGTAAGATTTCCCCATTTACGGCACCCGCAGTTGGGCAGCCCGGGCTGCCTACTGCAGCGGAATGGGATTGCGCCGTGCTGAGGAATTACACACCGCCTCTGTGAATCGCTGAATAAGATTTGTGGAGAAATTTTATGTGAATCACTGAAGGTGAAGGTACGCATGAGAAGGTATGAATGAGCAAGGTATGACTGTATTAAGAGGTTTCACATGAATGCCTGTGATCTCAAACTATTCCTCACCTGCCACTGAAATACAGGAAGAATGACACCTCTGAAATCTATGTTCCTTTAAAAGAGTTTGGGAAAGAGCAGAGTTCAGCTGAAAGCACAAGCAAAATATCAGCCAGTGAAAAAGACTGTTATTTTAAGCCACTTATCTTGCATAGGAATATCCTAAAGACCTTGATAGTATTAGGAAAGGAAAAGAAGCATTTTTCATCATTCCCTTTCTGGAATTACTGTAACTATACAGTTGCTTGTATTTGATATAGGCTTTTTATTTTTATTTTCTAATCTTTGGGAAATCCTTTCTGTTAATGTATGCTAATTCATAGGATAGAACAGATTATAGGCTGAACTGATAGTTCAGTTTCATATACTGTTTTAGTTGCTGAATTCTTCCCTAGATAACAGTTTTTTAAAGTGCTTATCACTTGCTAAATTTTAAGGAGTCTGGGCTGGTAACTACCATCCCTCAAGCTAACTCGTCAAAACTTTGAAGTTGAAATAAGTTGGCTAACTTTGAGAACGGTGTCAAAGAAAAACACTTGAAGATAGTTTCCAATCAACATCATTCCCTTCAGAATTTTAGTGCCTGAGTTATGAGGTTACAGAATCCTTCTCTCAGTTTCTTGGATATGTTTGTCTTTCTAATGGCAAGGAATTCAAACCTGGGAAAACAACAAGCAACTGAAAAGTCTTCACAGAGCTTCATGGATGACATGCTGGTATTTGGTCTCTATATCTTAATCTATTTTGCCAATGTGCCAATGTACAAAATAAATCCTTTCTCTATTTTAAATGTAGCTACATGGTTGCTGGTAGCTGAGCAGTACTTCAGTGGCATTTACTCCTGCCCTTTACATGTCCAGGTTCACAGGTTCACAGGTTAT
>WEKX01025751.1:1098-12122 GCA_013390025.1 Pitta sordida | reverse complement strand
AGCAGCGGCATGGAGTTTGTGCTGGGAGCACACGGTCACAGCAGCCGCTCAGAAACGGTTCACTTTGCTCGCTTGTGCCGAGGGAGATAAGGGGAAGGAGCAGAGAATTGTCCACAGAGTTCTGGGGGGTGGAGCAATGGGCTTGGCCTGCATGCATATTAACGATCTGCAGTTCTTTGCGAGATTAATGTTTTGCAATACCTTTGGCCTGTCCCTTTCCTCGTGATTGAAGAGGTATAACTATTCTTCTTCTAGCTTTGCTCATGCCATGTAGTGAGATTGGGTCTGCTCTGACTCCCCACATTTCCTCTATTTCTTTTTGCTCACCCATCCACCATATCAGTTCATGGCATCAGTGTTGATTCTTGTGTCTTTTTTCTATGCATCAGATTTTCTTCTCATTTGTCATCTGCTGTCTTATTTGACCTTAAGGTGTGCTAAGTAAATGTTTTCTCATTGTTCTAAAAAAAATTTGGAAAAGGGAATAAGAAAAAAATTCAAAGGGTGCCTAGGTTATCAAACCTGTCTCCTGCAGTGTCTCCAACCACTTTAGTCCCTTTCCACAGCAGGAGAAAAAAGAACAGACCAGACCTTTCCTAACTACTCATACATAGCTGAAAACCACCACAATAAAAGCCATACTGCCCCACTCTGGGGCTTTTGGTCATCTAACTACAAGATAAGTATGCATTTTGATAAATTAGGTGCTAAATCAGTATTGAAGATGACAATATTTCAGGGAGTTTCCTGTCTTTCATAGGAGAAAGGTACTCATTTTTCTTACAAAAGATTTGATAAATAAGGGAATATAATTTTTATAATAGGTTCTTGCAATGAGTTCTTTCAATAACATCAGCTCAGTGTGTAATTTCATGTTAAATTTAGTTAGTTTCTGTCCATTCAGGATATCATCACTTAGCATCTATGCTCTCAAAAGCATCATACCTTTCTTATTTTACCTTAATTGACTAGTCATTTCTACTCCAACTTCACGTAAACAACCCTGAAATTTTGCCCTGCTTAGGCTTTCTGTTCTCCTGTTATATCTCTAGGTCCTCAAATTAAGGAATTTGTATACTTTTGCTCTGGCACCTGTCCCACTTCCTCAGGCATTTCCATTTCAGTCACTGGCAAAGCAATCGGCAGTTGCATAGAGATCCTTAATGCAGAAGCATTCGCACTTTAGCTCTAAGGACAGCATCTGCAATAGATGGAGATTATTTTCAAGATTTTCACAGAGCATTCCCAGAAACACCAGTACTTGCTCCATGACACTAACCAGAGAAGGCTTAGAAGAGAACCCACTGGCAACAACTTCTGCAGCAGGCAGAGGCTTCATTTCTCAATTTAGAAATTTCCTTGCTCTCATTAGTGTAGCTTCAGTTCAGGCTGCCTGGGAATGTGAAAGCCACTCACAACTGTGATTACAGGAAAAAAATCCCTAGTACCCCTTCTTTGAAATCACGGGTCAGAGCAGATATTTTCAAGAGAGTTATCATACAGTGTATAAATTCAGCTTCTTGCTGGCACAGTTCAGTCAATGACATTACGTTAGTTATTCCTGTACAATACTTGAGTGCAATAAAACCTAATCCAAAAGTTTGAAAAAAAAAATACTTCCAGGACATCAAAGCTTTTGCCATGATAAAATGTAATATCTCGCTTTAACTCACTCTAGATCATTACAATCCAATAGGTAACACAGGGAAAAAGCCAGAAAGAAATATATTTGGAGATGAATAATGCCTTATTACAGAAGTGAAAAGAGCTTCACTGCCTGTTCCTTTGTCCTTTATAAAAGCTTATCTCCCAATCCCAATGTAATATGTTTATACTGAGACTTTTCTGAATACTGAGGTCCTGGCTATAATGTATAAAAACAGATACAAGTGTTGGGGAAAAGCAAAGACCTCCTACAAAGGTCTTAGTTTTTGTTTACTGTATTTCTAAAAGAAATTACCCAATAATATCTCTTTTCAGGATTTTTAGTAGGGCAAAAAGTGTAGAAATTATGCAAGGTGTTAACAAATAGATGTTCATGCTTTCTCCCAGCCCAATCTCTACAACATTTAACAGGGAAACCTCAAATGTAAAGACATAGTAGGAATAATTGGCAGAAGAAAGGATAACCCCTGGGAAAAACATCTTAAAGTCAAGGAAATAGTATGCCAGAATTTTAGCTGAGGGATTTACCCTAAATTTTCCTGAACAAGCTTGTGTATAATTAAGCATAAATTCTTTCTTTTGTCAAAATAAATTCTTGGTGGAAAGTGAAAACATTCCAGCCTCTACAGATCTAGAGGTGCGCTTCATGGGGTCAAGAGTAGAAGGGCTCCTGGACAAAGAGGAATGTCAATATTGGATAGAAGGTCTAGTCCTCCCAACTCTTTCCACAGACAATTCCAGGCAAGGTAATGCTTGCAGTGGCCATTTACTAAGGTAGCAGAGTGAATGAAACTGGGTTTTAGAGGGTTTTACCTCAGTGGCAGGTCAGCATGTCCCTTCTCCTTCTTTCAACTCCTTCCACTGAAATTAATGATTTAGTAAAATCAGAGCTATCTCTCCTCATCTTTAAAACAGGACACAAGTCCCAGGTAATTCCATACACTTTAGAGTTTCTTTTACATATCTCCCTAAAAAAAAAACCCAGCACTTGATATCTGACTTTAAAAAAGTATTTATTTACTTGTGCCTCAGGAGAACCAACCTTATTTGCAATTCCTTTCTAGCCCGCTCAGGCATGCTGGCAAATGGGTAGTCTGAATGCATAGGGCAAAGGTCGGTGAAACATCTGCTTTCCTGGTCTTGTTATTGCCAGTATGCTCTTTTCCAGCTTCTGTTGTTCCAGAAATCTTTCAACCATATAATGGGTAAAGTTCCCTCATATCTGAACCTTCAGCTCCAGCTGACACCTCAGTAATTTGTTTCCCATAGCAACTCATTCGGGATTCTTGACCTTGATGGAATGGTTAATGTGGCCGTGTGGCCAACTCAGCTTCAGCACCATGGAGAGACTGTTAGCAAACCATGACAAGTGTATTTGTTTTACAGCCTCGTTTGATGTTTTGTGCCTTTATTTTACTAACCCTGGTTTGTCCTGTTTTAGCAGCAGTGCCCCGTAGCAAGATCTTCCTCCCAGTCTTCTTAATTTTAAAAAGTGATACACTTCAGTGGCTTGTTGCAACAGGTTGATATAAAATCACGGGTACACGTAGAGCACCTGCATTTTCTGAAGGTGGGATGGCATCAGATTGTTTCTGGTTTAATTCAAGTATCTTTGTTGAGTTCTCTAAGAGCAACATTACTTACTTTTCAGAGATGAGGCAAGAGCTGAGCGATTCCAGCAGACACATGAATGTAAGTATTTCAGAAGATAGTGCAGTGGTAAGTCAGCAGAATGAAGTTCACGTTCTCTGTTATTTCTTTATAAAAATGTATAACAACTATATAATTAAGGGAGTAGTTTATTAGCACCTTAAGTATACATGCAGATTTGCCATTAATTAAATAAATCATAATTTTAATAATGAATTGTTTCAATCAACATTTTCTCCTCTTTTTCAAGTAGCTAATGTTTTCAGGACGTGTAAAAAAATGTTTATGAGTAAAAACTTTCACTTTTTTCCTGAAAATCTGCAACAACTGAAAACTGAAAGAGAAAATATTTTTCCAGAAAATCTGGAATTTTCCATTTAGAAATGCTTTAAGAGAACTCATGAGCCAGTTTGTGCATTAGACTCCAGCTTCTGATATCATGGAACAGATTTCCTGTTTGACTAAAGTACCCAGAATATAGAGATGATAATTTAATAGATCATGACATCTTGGATAAAAGGAAGCATCAGAATGTCATGGGCGAAAGGATTTTTCATGGAATTTGTCTCACAGAGATGAGAGAATATATCAGGTATCAGATGTCTACTGTCCATAAAACATAGAGAAAGTATTACTAGATATAATTTTTTAAAAACGTGGATTTTTCTTAACAAGATATTGTGAAAAAGAGGGGGGGAAATAAAATAACATAACTGAAAATATTTCCAACATTATGCGTTCGGTTCTTTCATTTGAAAAGAATATTAACCTGATTATAGAGAAAAATGTATTTCTCTTTTAAAAGAAGGGGAAACGTATGTTTGCATGTTTGTGTGTGACAGGGAACATATTTCCTCTTCAGAGCTACTCTAGGATTTACTGAGAGAAAGGGGAGTTGGATACTGTCAGGGAGACTGAATCCTGGGTTCCGTGTTAACGGATGATAAGGTTATGAACAGTTAAACTCTGCTTCATGCAACTGTTTCACTGTGCACTCCTTAAAATATCTTTTGATTCAAAAACCATTGTGAAAACAAAACTACACAGAAATAAAAAGCAAAAAATTAACAAAGCTGAATCCATCATGCAATATCCACATCCACAGGAAAAAACATGGAAGCAGCCTGTGAATAGCAATCGTAAAACAGGCTACAGCTGGTCTAACAGCTGGAATGAGAAATCAGTTATTCTACTAGAAAAGACAATGCGCAATTATTAAATTCTGAGTAATTAATATATGATAGATTACATTTTATAAGCCTGCACTTTGAAAAATGCTGTGACTCTTCAAAGAAAGTAACAGCTAGGTTTCCTGGGTCTGCTTTGTGCCATTGTTTAGGAAACAAAGGACCCTCTGGGAGTGCAGAGCTTTCTGCCTACATAGCTAAGATGCCTATCCAGCTACAATTTTAAAGCTGACTTGCAAGTGGAATAACAAAATTCCATCATCTCTATACAACAGCACCAATAATGGGTACTTTATACCTTTCAAGCTAGAGGAATTAACATTCTTCATATAAAGTCCTTTTATACACACACACACATATGCACATATATTAATCATATAAAATCAGCACCATTAGAAAAAACCAAAATCCTATATCCCTGAATCTTAACTCTTGTCTTGGCAACATGACTGTACTGTTCCTCTATCACTCTCTTCCAACACAGTACATGTGACGTACTGATTCATCAACAGTGTTAATTATCTTGAATATGAACAGAGCCAATCCTTGAGTTTCTTGACTTTTCTTCTTGAAAAGAAGGTCACCTTTGCTTTGGCCTTTATTTTGTATTATACATGCCTGATTACTATCAGCTACCTGCTATTATTTATTCTAAAATAAAAAAACCCCAAAAAACAAACCTTGAACAACAGAAAAAGCCAAGTAACAATTTTCATCATTCTTTTCTGGAGCCACGAGGCTACCCAGGGTGAGAGAGGGATGTTGTCTTTTATAACCACAGCAAATCTAGCACTGTTAGATTAACTGGGCACAAGCTCTTTCACAAAACAGTGCCACTAGAAACATGCATATGTTCCGAAAAGCACCATGTCATTTACACAGTTCAAGTGGGTGCAGGTGAGAATTAAACAAACATCGTCTCTAAGCAGCTTCTGGGCTTTCCATGCAGTTAGCAGATTGGCCTGTGGTGTACAGAAAAGGCTATTGTTACTTTTTAATCTCCTTTCAGTGTAGGGAGTTACTGTTCTCTCTCCTGCACTGATAACACACAAATTGCTTATCCTCCAAAGCAGCCTTCACCTGACCACCAACTGCACTCTCCTCTTGCCAGGCTTCTGATAATCTCTTCCCGCTTCTTTTTCAGTCTGTTGCATTTAGCTTAAGGCATTTCCGTGGCCTCATACAGAAGTAAAATTAAAAAGGTCCTTTTCCTTAACCCACTCCTCTGCCTGTTTTCCTATCTGTCTATGAGATGAAGATCCAGTGGGAGGGAAAGGAAGAAAAACACAGTGATGGTGCTAGCATGACAACTAAAACTCCAATTCCAAATCATATTGTGAAGTTTCACATGTGCTGTGAAATAATTAGAAGGCACAAAGAGGGGGCCAGATTCCCAGTAGTGGAACATAATAGTATCTCAAAATCTGCCCCATGGCTCCCCGCTTGTCCAGCTGAAGTCATTTGGCAACAGCTAATATTTAACTTTCTGAAAATAAAACAAATTCCCTATCACTCACTCTCCCTCTCTCTTTCTCTCTCTCTCTCTCATTTTTACCTTCTGGAGTTAGATCATACTAATGTGTAGCTGTAAGAATTTTCTGGTCAACATATAGGTTAATGAGACATCCTCACCTTGAATGCTGTGCAGCCATCTCACACTCAAACCGCCCCGCTCCCCACCCCCCCAAAAAAAACCCCCAAGATATGTAGATGTGTAAAGAAAAGAAATTAAAAATCAAAATTATTTACGACGAACAAAGAGAATATAAAGGTGATATGTAAAGTTGCAGGGAAACAAGCCAAACAATACTTCAATACTTCAGGTTGTTTTCTTTACCATGTAAGGAGAAACTGAAAAATAATAATTTATTGGTATCAATTGAATAAAAGAAAGTATCTGGAACTTATTTTTCCCTTATATAATTAAAGAGAAGGAAGTAACTGGAGTGTAAAGAAGTTATATTCATTTTACTTTGGGAAACTAAATCTCACCAGGTATATTGGATTTACTAGTACTGATGAAACTCATTTGGCTTCCTTACTATTGAATATTAAGTATTCCATCTCTTCCTTGTGGTGAACACCCAGCAAAAGTCATCAAGACTTCTGCTGAATCAAATGATCTTTTCACAAAGTGATGCTGCAGAGAAGAGATCCAACTTCAGATTCTCAAGACGCTCTGTACTGATTTACTGAGGCTTTTTTTCTGAAAGTCGGGATCAGTGAGGCACAGGAAGGAGCTTCTCTCCCCCTCTGACACAGCAGAGTAAAGAATGAGGGACCCAAAGACAAGTCAAAGGAATGATCCTATGAATGGCTTAACTGCCTCTCTAAGATGAAAAGCAAAGATGAAATGAGACCTCAGTGGAGTGGTTGTCAGGGACAGGCAAAGCTGAGTCACACCTCATCAGTATTCTCAGAGCTCTGTTTTTGCTGCTTTCCGCCCCTGCAATTACTGCAAGCATGTGCTGAGGTGCGAACTCTGAGTGAAAGAGGATCTGGGTTCATCACCCCAGCAGCAGAGTGGGGTGTAGAAAGCCTTCTGTAGGAGATGATTCATCCTGACACCTATGTTAGCGTGATGATGTGTTTTTCCAGAGATGTCCCAAGCGCTTTACCAAGTGCCAATCTCATTCTTAGGGAAGACTTCAAATAAACAATCAGACAAAAGTCAGTCTGGTTTCTAGGGAAATATGACAAGATCAGGGCAGCAATATCCTGTCACCAAGAACTGGATACAGCATGACGGGAGCAAGTTTGTATATGTATGCCTGTGTCTGGGTACAGAGATGGATTAGGAAACTCTGCTGATTTTGTTCCCTACAGGTCAGACTGACCCATCCCATAATAACCCACCCTTCTACTGACTATATTTGGCATGTGTTGAATTATTTCTCTGTTACCTTGGGGTCCTTTGCCTGCAAAGTACTGTCAGGCACTATCAGACTGAGGAACTGGAAGAAGCAGTCCAGGACAGGACACTACACACAACCTGATCTCCTTTTATGAACTGATGACTCACCTGGTTGATGAGAGAAAGGTCACGGATGTCGTGTACTTGGATCTTAGCAAAGCCTTTGACATGGTTTCCCATAGTAAGCTTCAGAAGAAACTCTCAGAGCGTGGATTGGATAGGATCATCCTGTGTTGGGANCCAGAACAAGAGGACATGGGCTGAGACAGAAAAGACTGGATAAGGAACTCAGTGGCATGGTCTAGATGATGAGAGTCTCGGATGGAAGGAGCATAGTGCCCATAGGTTCAGGGTTGTTGTNCCTGGCACTGTTTATTATCTTTATTGATAAATATGGATGATGATATGGACTGGGGAATTGAGTTCACCATTAGCAAGTTTGCAGATGATACCAAGCTGGGGGCAAATGTTGAACTGCCGGAGGGTAGGAGGGCCCTTCCGAGGGATCTTGACAGGCTAGAAAAATGAGCAGATTCTAATAGTATGAGATTTAACAAGTCCAAATGCCGGGTTCTTCACTTTGGACATAACAATCCCAAACATCGCTATTGACTGGGGTAGAAGCGGATGGAAATGGATTTAGGAGTAATGGTTGACAGGAAACTCAATATGAGCCAGCAGTGTGCCCAGGTGGCTAAGAGGGCCAATGGCATCCTGGCCTGTATCAGGAACAGTGTGACCAGTAGGACTAGGGAAGTTACTCTTCCCCTATACCTGGCACTGGTCAGACTGCATCTTGAACACTGTGTCCAGTTCTTGTCTCCCCAGTTTAAGAAGGATGTTGAACTGCTTGAAAGAGGCCAGAGAAGGGCAACAAGTATGGTGAGGGGGCTAGAAAACAAGCCCTGTGGGGAGTGACTGCAGGAACTGGGACTGTTCAGCCTGTAGAAGAGGAGGTTCAGAGGCGACTTCATTGCTGCTTACTGCCACCTGAAGGGAGGTTGTAGTCAAGTGGGTGTGAATCAGGCTATCAGCACCAGAACAAGAGGACATGGGCTGAGACAGAAAAGACTGGATAAGGAACTCAGTGGCATGGTCTAGATGATGAGAGTCTCGGATGGAAGGAGCATAGTGCCCATAGGTTCAGGGTTGTTGTTTCGACCCCTGGGTGGGCGCTCGCTTGGGAGTTGGACTAGATGATCTTTGTGGGTCCCTTNTCCAGGGGCAGGGGAATAGAGTTCAGGGTAGGCAAACCAGTGGAGTAACAGCCAGTGATCCTTCCTGAAATGTCCAAGGGGATGCAGGGGGATCCAGCAGTCGGCAGGGGAAAAGCTGTGCTGAGATGAGGAGTCAAAGGTCCACGTGGTCCTGGGTAAAATAGCAGTGGTATCAGAGGTGAAAACAAGGGATCCTCAGACCAGAAGGTCCACAAACCTCTCCCCCTGACACCCAGGAGCTGTACTTATAGGGCCTCAGACCCCTCCCATGTCACATGCCTTGTGGGCATGTCTTCACATGCCATTGGCTGTCACTCAGCCTGCCCTGTCTCTCAGGACCCTCCCCTAGTCACATGCCTTTCCAGGGAGGGGAGAGCAGACACAAGATCCTTCATTGTTTTTCAGGTATAAAGGAGAAAAACCCCTCCCCTGGACACATTCCTTTCAGGGGAGGGAAAGGGAGATAAAAAGAGAAACCTATTATCTGTTCCAGTAGAAGGAGAAAAGTTTTACAATAGAATAAAAGGCCTCTCCCCATGACATACTGCTTTCTTTTTTTCTGTGTGTAGTGCTTAGCACCAACACCTGGTCCAAAATGATGTGGCTACTTTTTGGAAGGAGAGAAGTGTGGCCCTGACCTGCCACCTGTAATGGTCCTGTGCACCACCTTCGAAGGCTTCAAGTTGCACAGCATTGCTCTGCGAATTTCTAGGGAAAATGGAAATCTCCGTTCCTCATGAGACAGCTTGAGTGTTCTCCAGGCACTCTTAAATCACTCAGCAGCTCAGGTCTAGCTCCTTGACTTTCAGTGTCAGAGTTGGTGCCACCGAAAAAGGACATCTGGTTTCTGGAAGCCGAAGCAATGTGGGTGTGAGAGGAAATCCTTTTTGCTTGTGGAGGTGAACAGGGTTGGGTGCAGACTCCTGTCTTATGAAAGCTAAAGTTGTGCCTGGGATTGCTTGAAATTTGAAACAACATGACTATGCTGGTAAATGGGCTTAGCTGCTTGTTCCTGGTTTTTCAAAGATCAAGCCTGCAGGATGAAGAGGAACAATTTGGTTATGTTCTAACATATAGTCTACTTGGTAAGATCTTAGTCCTCCAACTTCCTTCAGAAATGATCTGAGGAACATGATCAGAGTTCTGATATCCTTATTTTTTCTGGCCATGCTCCAAAAGCAGCAACAGTGTGGATAGCCAAAGGTTACTATTGCTAAAGCAGTGTAAATTTAGCCTCAAGTCCAAAATTTTTTGCAATTCTCCACTTTTTAAAAATTTGTTTGTTTTCAGTTACCAGGAGTTGTTAATCCCTTGTCACAGAGGTGACACAAATAACACAAAAACCCCATGATTTTTATTCAGTAAATTTTTACTGTGAATTCTCTGCATTATCCATGTTGATTAATGACTTACACAGAGTAAGACCACTTGGGGAAAATGCACTCCTGTCTTTTTCACAGTGTTTGTCACTTGTTAGAACATGCACATGACAGCTCTACCTGGAGAGCCAGTCTTATGAGGAGGGGTTTAGGGAACAGGGGTTGTTTATTCTGGAGAAAATTATGCTTAGGGCAGACTTTATTGCTCTCTACAATTTCCTGAAAGGAGGTTATAGGTAGTGGGGCAGATGTAATACCTGGGAACATAGAATCACAGAATCACAGAATCAGTAAGGTTGGAAAAGACCCTAGAGATAATTGAGTCCAACCTATAACATGGGGTAGCAGTGGCCTTCGCATTGCTGGGTTAACATGAATTCTCATCAACCTTAGAGTTCTTCTCCAATGTAATAGCTCCATGATTCTATTCTCTAATTTTTTCTGACAATTACAATTTACCTGCAGTAGAGCTAGCACAGTTACTGCCTTAAACAATGCATTTGGCAACATCCAGTCACAGAATCACAGAATCACAGAATCAGTAAGGTTGGAAAAGACCTTAGAGATCATCAAGTCCAACCTATCACCTATTACCCAACCTAACCAAACCTATTACCTAACCTGTTGCCATCCTGCTACCAACACACCATCCTACCTATAACACACTACCCTAATACCTAGGTCATGCCACCAAGTACATCATCCAACCTTTTCTTAAACACCTCTAGGGACGGTGAATCCACCACCTCCTTGGGAAGTCCATTCCACTGAGAGATCACCCTCTCTGTGAGAAAGTTCCTTCTAATGTCCAGTCTAAATCTCCCCTGATGCAGTTTAGGACTGTGTCCTCTTGTTCTATCACTTGTAGCCAGAGAGAAGAGACCAACACCCAGCTGGAAACACTCCCTTGCAGGTAGCTGCAGAGAGTGATAAGGTCTCCCCTCAGCCTCCTCTTCTCCAGACTGAACAACCCCAGCTCTCTCGGTCGCTCCTCATAGGGCTTGTGTTCCAG
>WEKX01025749.1:0-32403 GCA_013390025.1 Pitta sordida | reverse complement strand
CACCCTCTGAGCTCGCCCTTCCAACCAGTTCCTAACCCAGCATAAGATGCTCCTTTCCAGCCCAAGTTTCACAAGTTTCTCCTGAAGCTTAGAGATGGGGAAATAGCAGAAAACGGCTCTTCCAGGTACTGGAAGATGTGGTGGGATTACATATCTTTTGCTTAAAGCAAATACTCACTTGACTCTGTTCCTCTCTGGCAGGAGTTCCATAGGCAGCTCTAGCACAGTGTCCTGCACACACCAATAATTTAGTGATGTTGATGCACAGTCATTCAGAGGTTGAACAAAATCTACTAAGTAAAGCACAGGAATTATTCTCATTCTAATCACAGCAACATAGAACATAGAACATAATTTGTTAGGAGTGATGAACAGCACAAAAAGGGGGCTAGGAAAAGGGTCTCTCTCTAGGGAGGAGATGTGCCTGCTGACCTTTAGTGTGACCTCAGATATCTTCAGGTGCACATCAGTTAGAAAAACAGTACCCTTATCTGGCAAACATGGGAAGGGCACTGCTGAGCCAAGTCTTCTCCTGCTGAGAAAACACAATATTGAAAATGTTCCATTCCTGCACGATTTTCAGTGGATCTGAATGAAGGAAGCAATCAGTTTGTTCTTCAGGAGGAATAATCACAAAGCAGCAAATGGCTAGAAGTCAATATTTATTAAACTGCAAGCCAGTTGCATTTTACGAGCGCCAAAAGTGAGAACATTATTATAAGATCTGATAAATCAAAGCACTGAGAATAAACATACTGTGTAAGCTACAATTATATGCCTCTGCAAGATCAATAATTCAAGAGGTTTCATCCACATTATGCATGATGGCCTATGGGAAGTTGGCCTCTAGAGAGTGCTTGCTTGGACTGAGAACAGATGCAGGGGCTTCTGAAGAATTCCTATCCCCAAATTTCAAACAGTTGACTATCACATTTTCAGAGATGCAGGAGCAATAAAATTATCTATACTGTGTGGGAGAGCAGCTATTTCTCCTGTTCTAAAACCAAGTGCAGTAGGCTCTGCAGGGATGGTTCACACACACACCCCTACAAGCTTCTTAGAGGCTGCTTATCCCCTCAGGGAATGCTGCACGGTTAGGATCTTCCTGGTGCTATTTAAAAGCCAACACAATGTGTAAAGGACCACCCTTCTGTACTGAAGTGCCATCCTCCACAAAAAGAGCTAAGGAGAAGTGCTCCTTTACCTCCTGCCATGGACTACTCTCAGCACAGCACCTGACTGACCAATGTAAACTTCAAGCAAATGAGCATGCTGATGTCTCTGTCCCTCAGTACACGCAGACTCTGTATTAGCAAGGAGCAGAGGGGAAAGGGGAAGAACTGTCTTGCTTGCTCTTCTGGGTAAGAACATCTGCAGAGGTAATGGCACTTCAAGATACCTCTGGCCAATCAGCCCTACAGAGGACCACAATGAATTCTAGGAGAGAACAGATATTGTAATGAACCACTAGAGAGATCGCTTCTCAGTTCTCCTGCTGCCCTATGAAAACCCTGACCTCTCATGTCAGCAGCAAAACTCCCAAGATTTTGTTTTAAACATGCTATTCTGGTATCCATCCATTGATGTAAATACCCTTATGAAGCCCCACAGATTGCTCTCTTGCATTGGGCATAATCAGTATCATTCCTTCTTGCCCTCCCTGGGATACCAGTTTTATTTTTCTGAAGAACACTCTCAAACAGAAAGACTGCTTGACCTTTACCGCATATCCAGGGTCTGTTTATTTACTTTCTAGCCTTCTTGTTTAGGAGGGTTCCTGCCTTGCTGTGACTCACTTACAGTGTGCTGGAGTAGACTCTATGCTGAGTCTACTGATTAGCCAAAGATTCATTTATCAGCAGATGAGGTTGTCTTAGCTACACTCCCCAGCAACCTGCTTGATACTGATTTCATTTGCAGTAATAGTGCCATAAAGTAAACGGCCTTGCCTTTGTTATTTGCTTTAAAGTAATCAATGCAGTGTGCAACTCATTCACTCTGAGACTTAATCAAATTAACTATATTTGTGCCCCACTTATTGCTATGGATTTCAGTCCTAATTAAGCTCCTAATCCATGAAGTTGTTTTCTTCCTGGGATACTATGGGAAAGGCTGTTCACACCTCCTCCCCCCTCTCTCTCACACTGGGTTATGTCACTTGGAAAGCTGTTTCCTTAAAGAAGATGCAGTTGATTCTGCTATCAAGTTGCCAAAATTCAATGCCATCGAGCTTCTAATTAAAAATCTAAATAAATTGAAAAGGGCTAAATAAGTAACTCCAGAAGGGTAGTCAGTTAGTTAAGCTCATCAGAAATATGTTGGCATATGCCAACACAGAATCACATTTTCTAAGGACGGCTTAGTTTTTAGTCAAATTTCATAAATGTGTTTATAAAATCAGGTTTGCTTCAAGTGGCAGTCATTCTCTCTAGTTGGGAATACTGTACTTTCCTAAAGAAACTGGAGTCATGGCCTCTTATTTTGGTCTAGTAACCCTCCATCAAAACTTCTGAACTTTTTAACCTATTTCGTTTCATTTGGCAGAATGATGGAAATCTCAAAGATACCCTTTTCATGCAACTATTGGAAACAGCTGGACAGGGAGGTGAGAGGCACAAGTTAGTGCTCAAAAAGTAACAAGCTATATGAGTTTAACCACATTTGTAGTAGACAACAGAAAAGCTGCAGAAGACAGAGTTGGAAAGAGTCTCTGCCACACTTATTGCTGCTTCCAGCACTTAACTAATTGGCTTCTTTCAGACCCCTCCGAGTCTCCTCTTGCAGTGGTACTACATGCAGCCTCAGCTCTGTAAGGAACTGGGCTCATCTGCTGATGGCTGAAAACTATCATTCCTGCTGAAGTTGCACTTAATATTTTATTCCCCAAATAGTCAAAACAGAATTCCATATTTTACAAACTCACTATTTCTTTCTGTGATTTTGCTGGATCAAATGATTTTATTCACTGTGACTTAATGGGTAATTTTGGTCATCTGATAAAAACCTGTTTTATGCAGGAGGATTTTCTCTGAAATT
Organism: Pitta sordida; assembly: GCA_013390025.1. NCBI lineage: Eukaryota > Metazoa > Chordata > Aves > Passeriformes > Pittidae > Pitta > Pitta sordida. The sequence goes on along the minus strand of WEKX01025749.1, from coordinate 29,367 downwards.
GTCTGTAGTAGACAAGTTTTAGCTTGTGCTTAAGAATAGTAATTAATGTTTGAAACAGTGACAACTCCTATTAATACAGTCATGAAACAACCCAGGGAGATCAAGAGCACTATGATTTGCTGTGAACAACTGCTTCTTTTGAGAAATCCTAACCCTCAACACCTCACAAAACCACATCATTCCAAACTTGCTCAAGTAAAAACAAATACGTATCCTTATTTTTCAGGTTTATTTCTCAGGAATGTTTGGTTAAGTGTAACCATTATCAATCATGTCTTGGCATTTAGCCTAAGAAACTTGTATTTCTTTAAATAAAAACTGCAAAATTAAGATGAATAGAAAATACGGATTTTTTTTTTTTTTAATCAGACTCTTTTTCCGCCTTGCTATGTTTTTGAAAGGCAGAGTAACAGCATTGCACGGACATTATTCAATGTCACTTGTGAAAATTCCTCTTGAAAATATTTAAATAATATGCCTTCTACCGAGGAAATTCCAGTTACTATATATTTTGCGTTTCTGTATTAGTTCCTATTCCAGCAAATGCAAATGCTGCAGAAGGAGGTCTGAGTACACCTGCAGTCATTGAAGCATCAAAAGCACAAATAAGAACTTGGGTAGTCATGCTGCTTAGAGGCTTTTCTGCTCTCAGTTTAAGTAGGATTAAAATATCATGGACTGTCGCTCTCAAAACTCAAGCATACAAATCCGTATCTACATGCTTTCACTTTTATGAGAACTGTAGAGTTGATGAGAGGAACTCCAGCATGCCCTCATTGAAAATGTCTAGTTAAGCTTATATCTAAAAGCTTTCCTGTATAGTGATCACAATGCATAAAACTGGCCAAGTGGAGAATATTAGGGTGAGGATTTTTTGATTCAACAACCTCATCTGCCATAAATGTAACCGCAGTTGTGATTCCCCAGAGGTGGCAGCATTTCAAAGAGTCATCCATGATTTCTACATACAAATGTACTTGTCAAATGCATCAGCCAGAACAACATTGCTGTCATAGCTCAGATATCATTATTACTTTCTTTTCTGGTTGCAGGTGAACACCATATGCAGCATGTGCGTACCTACGGACAATGCTGCTTTCTACCTGGCAGCTATCATCCTGCCTGCAGAGCAAAGGCGTGGATACTGATTTATTTTAAGCACTTCTGAGTATTCATAGGAAACATTACTACCTCAAGTCTAACGCTTTAAAACTTGGGTGCTTTAAATTAAGCTATTAAATCCATACTTACTCAGTGCATAAGTGTCCTGAATTCCTGAATAGCTCTTAAATCAAATCTTACCCAGATCAAATCAATCATTTTAAGATATTTTTTTAACATCTCAGCAGGTGACTTTCCAGGGAAACCTGTGGAGCCACTGATTTTGAACTGTCATTGGAAGCCCTATTCTGCTCTCAAAAGCTGCCAGATTTAAAAGCAGTCCCACCTAGGTGAGCCTAGGGTAAACAATGCTGTGGTGTCCCTCCTGGAAAGCCACTGTGCTCCAGATAGCAGAGTACTCCCTAGGAACCTTGGTTCCTGCCAGATGCAGTATATATGCTACTTTTCAATGAACTTGATAGAGAATGAAAGAATTACATTATTTTCCTTTTTGCCCTAATCATCACACGGAACCTGACACAATAGAGCAAGAATGAAACACAGCATATTTCTATGAAGTACTCCATTAAGCAACAGCAGAAAATTAACAGGTACACAGAGCAATCAGAAGTAGCTCACTATCTCCTCTTTACTAGAAAAAAAAAACAAGGTTTGGAGGAAAAAGAGGAGAGGAATCACAAAGGTACAATAACTCGAGAAGTCATCAGATGGAGAAATGGCAAGGAATTCTTCAGATTTCATACAAAACCAAGCAATGGGATTGCAAGTCATGTTAGAAAACATAAGAAATAGATTTCGTATGCTGAAGTAAAAAAACCTGAACCCGTAGCTCATTTACTCTTACCAATGTTTATCTCCCCAAAAGTCTGAGTTTGGCCCCTTGCACCTTGTTATCTCTCTTCTCTTTCTCAGCCTCATTTGTAGGGATGACTCTTTGACCCCAATGAAAGTATCTCCAGTTAACAGACATGTCCACACTCTCTGATGAAGGCATTCAGAGTTACTGACAATGTAGGGCTGGCATCAGGATAGCTGGATATCCACCTAGAAATGGACAGGTCTGGAAATATTACATATACTGCAAATTAAAAGGTATTTCAATACACAGAATAACATAATCAGAATAAAGAAAAAAGTTCTCCCCCAACCACCATACCACAGCCTGAACCTGAGAAAAGCCAATATGGTTCAGGAGATATTTCCCATACCAAGGGAAGAGATAGACATTAACCCTGTATAACCAAGTCGGAAGAGAGTTTTCAGACACAAAAGACACCTCAAAGCCTTTCCTGGTCTTCGACACTATGACTAATGCTGGGCTACTTAGAGAGTCCCAACACGACTATGTAGACACCATACCAGCACATCAACTGAGCACAACAATCTGAAAGCTGTTCACTGAAGTAGCAATCAGCTTATCTGCAAGACATATCCAAAGTACCTCATCTATGTCACCATTGCCTGAAACGCTCTGTCTGCATAAAGATTTGATAATGCCTGTATCAAGGAAATTTTCTTGGTATAGATAAACCCCCTCATTTGCGAGGAACGGGTCATGACACGGGCTTCACAAAAAGCCAAACTCACAAAGATGTTCAGGTCATTAATATGCATGCAGGCCATGCCCATTGCTCCACCCCCCGGCACTCCGGGCATGATCACGNGCGGCATCGCCCCTCGGCAGAGCAGAGGCACTGCGCATGCGTTGGTCAAGGTAAACTCGCAAATGGTTGAGTCAAAACTGCGATAAATTTTCCTCACAAATGGGCGGGGTCGTAATGGAGAGGTCACAATGCAGCAGGGATTCACTGTAATACCAGACCACTGCATTTTTTGGGCACTGCCGCATTAATACTGGAAGTTGCATTTTTTATGTGGTTCCAAGGACTGACAAACATCACTGTGAAAACACAGCATAGTAGCTTTATTGCTGTAACCTTAAGGTCCTTTTTGAAACAAGATCATAGAATCATAGAATGATCTGAGTTGGAGGGGACCTCTAAAGATCATCAAGTCCAACCCCCTTGCAATAAGAGGGGACATTGTCAGCTAAATCAGGTTTTTCAGGGCTCATCCAACCTGGCCTTGAACACTTCCAGGGAGGGCACATCTACCACCTCTTTTGGCAACTTGTTCTAGTGCCTCACCACTTGCACTGTAAAAATTTCTTCTTTATTTCTAGCCTGAATCTAGCTTCTTTCAGTTTAAAGCCACTACCTCTTGTCCTTGTAAAAGTTTGCCAGCTTCCTTGTAGGCTCCCTTTAAGTACTGGAAGGCTGCTATAAGGTCTCCCTGGAGACTTCTGTTTTCAAAGCTGAACAACCCCAACCTTCCTGGTCCTTACTCAGGAGAGGTGCTCTAGCACTCTGATCATTTTTGTGGCCTACCTCTGGACTCAATCAGGAAGTGTCCACGTCATTCTTATGTTTGTGACGTCAGAGCTGAGTGGGGCCTCACCAGAACAGAGGAGCAGAATCACCTCCCTGACCCTGCTGCTTTGGATGGAGCCCAGGATACAACTGGCTTTCTTGTTTGCGAACACACAGTGCCAAATCATGTCCACATTTCCAACCTCCAGCACCCCCAAGTCCTTCTTGGCAGGACTGCTCTCAATCCCTTCATTCCCCAGCCTGTATTGATACTGGGGGTGTCTCAACCCAGGTGCAGCACCTTGCACTTGGCATTGAACCTCATGAGGTGCACATGGGCCATTTCTCCAGCTTGTCCAGGTCTCTCTGGATGACAACCAGATCCGAAATTCTACTCTGTCAGCCTGTTCCAGCAAGGTCTGTGGTGCCAGCACTTACCTACTGCAATGGGCCTAAAACCATTAAAGGCATTATAATCTCTGTCTGCTCCTGAAGCTCATCCCCATGTTGTTACAGCATGAGAAGGAATGGGTATTAGGAGCATGACAGAGACAGATCTGAACTGAAATTGCTGCTACCCCTGCTGAGCTTCTGTACATGCGCAATCACATGGACTCTCTGCCTTCATGCACTTTTTTCTTCCTTTTTCATATCTGTCAGTTAAACCAAAGATTATGTGGGCTTGTGGTACTCCCTGGAGGGCTCTGGGTCTGTGAAGCAATGAATGGATTATAATGAGTCATAAATATAGTACTTTCATTGGTGACAGGATCCTATTCTGCTATTCATATAATGTAAAGGCAAACTGCCCATTTTTTCCAGACCAGTAATCTGAAATCTCAAAGAGGGAAAGAAAAATGAAGAGAAAGCATCTCTAGGCACAAATTAAGTTGGCAAATATGCAAGACGACATATTTAGCAGCAGGTTTAGGAACTTTGAATAAGAAAAATAGGTGTGATTGTCTTTTAATTATTTTGAAATACAATACCGGAACATCTAGATCAGAACAGAAGCGTCATGTTCAGGAGAGGAAATGAGGTTGCAGTTGTACTTATTATCACTCTTCATTTTTATGACCTCTCTGAATCTCTTTTGCTGTAAGGCACATCCTGAAACACTACTGCAGGTTTTATAAATCAGAGTAATTTGCAGAAATCACTGTCCATATAGAAAAGGTGAGCCTTTCTTCGTCCACGTGAATCACCTCACATTACAGTTTTCTGAGCCCTGGCTTACCTGCTCAGCCACAACATTTCCGCTGCCTACTTGCCTGCTTCTGCCAATAATATCAGCTTCTGTTACTTTGACAGCATGTTTAATCTAGAAATCTTTTGTATCCAAGCTGGTAAGTAACCAGCTTCCTGACTGTCTGTTGCACTCTGGATCTGAGAAAAACTGTCAATCATCCTCCTTTAAAGCAGCATTTGGAGAAACCAGATGGACTATTCCCTTTCCGATATCACACACTCTGAGTGGATCCATTCCACATAGCAAGTTTACATGGGTTAAATTGAATGACAGCAGACAGATTGCTGATTTCCAGTAATTACAAGGGCTTTTTCTTCCTGGGCTTTTCTGCTTAAAAGAGGGACACACTTTTCATATTTCAAGCTGGAAAAAGTTTTGCCATGGTGGTTCTCATTGCAGCCATTATGACTAAGAGTCATAACCCCTCAATGTCCTCCACCACACCGATGTCAAAAACAAATAAAGAAGAGGGTATCACATGCCTGAAATGACACTCTACCTGCAAATTATTATTCACAACAGTTTCCCAAAAAGCTGCAGGACTTCTTTGATGCCCAGACCATACATAGGTAGAAGGCACTTGAGATACAGTGATCCTCCACATAGTCGCGATCCATAATTTGCAGGATCCGCATACTCGCTGTTGATGTTCCAGCAAATTGTGGGACCCGGCCTGTGCGCAGAGTCTACCGCGAACTCCGTCTGCTCATGAATATGTAAATTAGTCCCAGCCAGGAGCTGGCGTGGCTGGGATGCGTTTAGTGTAAATGTGTGTTTTTGCATGGCTGGAATTGTCCTCCGCCGGGCTACAAGACAGGGTGACGGGGCTGCCATTGTGTGTGTCTGTACATGAGAGGGGGAGGCACCCTCCCCTGTCCCGTGGGGGCTGGCGCCCAGCTGCGCCGAGCTGGAGCGAGGGGCGCCACCCCTGACACTGACACTTGCTTGGTGTGCTACCCTGGCCCCAGTTCTGGCCCTCGCTCGGTGTGCCACCCCGACCCTGGTCCTGGCCCCGGTCCCAGTGCTCACTTGGCACGCCGCCCCGGCCCTGGCCCTGGCACTCGCTCACCGCACCATGCCAGCCCCAGCCCCGGCACTCTCCCCCCACCCCAGCAGAGCACAGCCACACCTCACACACAGCACAAGCCCCGCTCTCAGGACCGTCCTCCAGACCTTATTAAGGGAGGGGGCATGGCTACAGGCATGGGGTACTTGACGGTGTAGTGGGGTCACTATCTGTGTGGATTCCATGACTCGCATGAGGAGGGCCAGACCCGCCAGCCTGCGAGTAACGGGGGACCACTGTATAATCACAAAGACATCTTGGATCAGCCTGTATAAAAGGGACATGAAAGTGGGATTTGGGGACTTTGAGGGAAGAAGGTGTAAATAAAGACACTCAGATGACAGTGAGGACTAACTTTCTTGAGCTTGGGACCAGTCCTTTGGCAGGCACCTATGGAGACTTTTGTATTAAAATAAGAACAAAGCATGTGGGACAAGCATATATATATTGCATCAGTGCAGTTTGCCTGCACTCTAAAAGTGCTAATAAGCGCACAGCTCAAGCAGAGTGCTGAGCAGATATGTGAATGCCAACATGTTTCCAAGGCTGAGAAAAAAAGATCCCTTCTTGATGTTCTTCCCAGCTGTTGCTAAGAAGTTGTGCTGGTGTTTTTTTTCCCTCACATTTGCCAAAAGACCTTTCTAGAAAATTTGCATATGGATATTACCCACTTAAAATGGACGAGAAATCATGGCTCAAGTGAGATGATTCTCTGGTAATGACATAACTAAAAGAAATGAAATGACATCAATGAAAAGAAGTAAATGAGGTTTTCCAAAGTAGGAGGCTATGGTGCTTGTTTTCTCGTTAATGAAGACTGCTCAAAGCAGTGTTGAAAATCAGGCTACTTATTTTCGTATTTCAGACCAAATAGGAATTCAGGACATACTCAACTAAGAAAAAAAGAGCCATGAATATTCCCATGTGCTTTTTATTTCAGAATTTTCCCCCCACACTGCAGTGTGCATTTTCATGCATGTTTACACTCACATTAGAATAACAAAACCAGAATTTCTTTTCATCTGTGTTTTTTTTAATTTACACTTTCGTTTCCAGAAAAGTTCCCATTTCCAAAGTAAATTAAGACTTCTCCTTCTTCCTTCCACAGTTTCAATTTCTTTTTTTCGATTTTTGTACATGCTTCTTTGTAATTTTAGGCTACAATTCCAACAGCCATCCTTTGCTTCCTTGCAAGTATGTACTTTAAAAAAACCTGTAAGAGTTAGGCATCTAACTCCCAGGCATATAACTTGTTAAAGCATCACTGAAAGTCCCAGCCCATATGGAAAGCAAAAACAGTTTTCCAGAAGCAGACTTATGAGCCATCAGAAAGCCAGTTTTTCATGATTTACAGCCAATCAGTGGCTCCCAGTACTGTAACTAACTCCACATGTGAGCAGCCCCATCGACTCCAAGAAAACTGCACATAGCTTGAAGTTAACAATAATTATGCAGATCTTACAGAGCATTTGCTCTCTTTCCATCTCATATTACTAAGAAGGTCAATACTCTTATTCCCATTGTATATATGAGGAAATGGAGGTGACAGGACTGGGCCAAGCTGAATGGCAGAGACAAGATAAATACCATAACGAAAAAAGGGTTATTACCCTTCTTGCAAAGTGCTTAATTACTAAAAGTCTCATAAGAAAATCTATGAAACAGAATCCATTTCCCTGTTCTCCCTCTTTCCTGAGCCCTGATTCCAGCTAATCATCATTCATCCTCCATGCCATCATGTGAAAGTTAACTACAGAGAGAATATAAAGAGTATTTACACAGCTAAGGAAGAATTTACATAGCTGGTTCCTTAGGAGCTTTTACCATGTACTGGATCAAAAATCAATTTTTAAAAAATTGTCTAAATAATACATATTTGCCTTATAGTCTGTAATAGCTCATTCAGAGCCCTGATGGTGCAATGAATAAACAAACTTCACCCTTAGCTATTACTACAGGAAGCCCTGACTTATTCACAGGTGTGCAGGACCACTCACCTAAACCACCATTACTCTAGAATTCTCACTGCAGAGGCATTGCTTCTCATACTAGAGGGACCACTGGCAGGAGGAGATGCCATATCTTATGACAATCTCAGACCTACCTGAGATACTCTACTGTTTGCTATGCCTTTCCCAGCCCTTGGAAACCCAAAAATCGTGTGCTGGTTTTCACTTTACTTAAATGGTGCGCACTGCAGCTGTTAGCACTGTAACACACAGGTTTGTCCCTACTTTGTTCTTACCTAAGAAAACTAAGCGCCTAAAACACTAGAAATACACTAAAAGTCAGTCTTTTTATCAGCAGTGGAGGGCTCTTGCTGGCTGCCCTACAAGTTTGATTATTAGAATCCAACTTTCTGTAGCAGAAGCGCTGTATTTATCTTAGATCTAGCTCATCTTCCACTCCCACATGACAATAGTTAGTTTAATGTTAAAAATTATGTTGTTTCAGGCCTTCATGCTTCTGGGCACTGAGAACAGATTAGGCAGAGTTGTGAATATGTCATCTTGGTATGACTTTCACTTTCCGTTTCCTTTACTGGTCACTGGTGGTATATTACAACAAATATATTTCTGCAGAACCTATTCTGTAAGAGATTTCTATCTCCTTTTGCTTAATTATTTTTTGGCTTGGAATTTTTGCTGTTTATCTTTAATTATGAGAAGAGGGGAAGATTTCATTGGGTCTTTTGGTCTCAAAAATAATGAAAACAATTTTTAAAATTCTGTCTCCTGCAGATATATCCAGGATCCATGAGGCAACTTATGAAAATGTTACCCACAAATTTCTCAGTTTTTTAATGTCTTGTGAATCTCTATGTCGCCATTCTCCACTGATTTCCATGCAAGAATTTTTGTTGCTTTAAAAAAGCACTAGTTTTCTTTTAAAGCCCAAATCAGATACATCTCCCAGATCAGAGAAACAATAACCTCTGCTCACTTTCTGCTCGTTCAGGTCCCAACATGATATTCAGTACTCTGCAGTAATACTTATCAGTGTTATTAATTCATGCAATTCAGCTTTTGGTTTAAACTAAATTACATGTGATCATGGCCTTCTCCATGCAGCAGTTCCCTCTTGGTTTTCATTTAAAACAAACAAAATGGGAGGAAAAAAATTAGTTACTTGAGTTACTTTCAACTTCTAGACTTTTGCGTGCCTTGGTAGCAAGAGTGTTTCTTGCTGTTGGTTTGTTCTGTTCAATAGCTGTTTCCATGGACAGTTTTCTCATACCTGAAACCCTCAATGCTCCATAACTACCTGTTAGTAAATACTGCGGGCAGAGAACCTGGCATGTAATTTTATGCACCCATGTAATGTGTGTGTAAAAATGACAACAACAATTGATTTAACTATTACAACAGCCAGATCATTGCCTGCCCTCTTTTTGTAGCCTGTTGACTACAGATGGTGCTGGGAAACCCAAATGAAGGGCTCATGTAATCTGAAACAGGAGGCATGTATTTAATATTTACAGCAAGAAATGCAAACACCAAATGCAAATAAATAGGGTTTCCCACAGGTCCCTTCTCTTTTGTTACCCAGTATTTTCTAATTAAAATGTTATTTTTTGTATGGTATCTGTGTGATACAATAAGCCTTACCCAAATTGCTACAGAAAGTCTTTGGAACTTGTGGTTTGACCCTGGCTGGCTGCCAGAGATTCACCCACAACCTCTCTCGGAGAAAAAAACTGGAAAAAAAAAATTATCACAGGCAAAACAAGGCAAGCTACAAGTGAGGAATATAAAGGATTTATTTATTATCTAACAAGATCAGAGCTTAATGTGAGAAGCATCATTTAAAGGCAACCGTTTCCCCCCACCCCCTCCTTCTTCTTACAACAGATTTCATATTCCCCTTTTTCCTCCAGGGAACAAAGGGGGAACAGGGATAGGGGAAAAGCCAGTCAAGTTGGTATTTCTGACTAGTTTTAGGGTAGGAAACCATCTCTCTGCCTTTTCATAAAGTTCTCTCTCCCTGTCACGAGAGGAAAAGTCTTTCATGACCCTTTCCCAAGTGAGATCTCAACCCAGGGATGACAGCTGTTCCATTCTCTGTTGCCCGAGAGTCATAACCCAGGATGCAGACTTTTAAGCACTGGCTTCACTACATATATGAGCCCATCCCAAGCACATAGATCAGATCCTACCACAAGGCAATTCTGTCACAAAACATCTGTCCAAAGGATCTCTGCCGAGCTCTCAGCNTCCTCTTCTCCAGGCTGAACAATCCCAGTGCCTGTAGTCGCTCCCCATAGGGCCTGCCCTCCAGTCCCTTCACAGGATGATCCTCTATCTTCAGTGTAGCCTCAGGTGGATTCTGCATCACTGGTTTCTCTCTCTCTATTCCATAGGTTTGCAGGCAGACAGTCTGCTTCACAATGGTCCATTCTACAAGCAGCAGCAAGACACCTGGAACCCTTCCTACCCCTCCTCTGGCTGGCCTGGCCGTGGTGCCTTCATAGCTTCTCAACTTCTCACCAGCTCATTTACAGCCATCTACTTTTTTTTTTCCTACTTTTTTTCCTTTCTTAAATATGTTATTCACAGATGTGTCTCTGTCTCTATCTGCTCCATGACCTTGGTCTCCATGGCAGCGATGGAGGACCAGGCAGGAGCTGTTAGCCCCCCTCGCTGCCAGAGGAAAAACCCAAACCAGGACAGAACTGTACATTTAGGTTATATGCAATTACAAAACTGGTGTTTGTGTAACCATCTCAAAGATGTAGTTTGCACTCTTGGGATTTAGTTCGTAGGGAGATCGAAGCAGCATTTTATCTGATTCGAATAAAGTTTCTGTCATGACTTTTAAGCTTACTGTGTTGCCTTTGGTATCTCTGACTATATACTTTTCACTTCCTACATTAGGCAATGTTTAGAAAGGCAATTTTCTATGAAACACTTGAAATAGCTTGAAAAGACATAATAAGCTATTGGATTACAACATTTTATAAACACTAGCAATCTGTTATACAAGAAAATATACAAGGCTTGATCTGGAAAACAAAAACTATTTAAAAAATCCTACAAAATTATTTCATAAGATCTTGATTTCATGTTTTACCATACATTTTCCCCAATTGATGACTAATTCACTTTTCAGATATTATCTTTCTCCCTCAGGAGTTACTTTTCTTTTCTACTGTTTTTCCCAAAGGCATAACACTTGTCATAAATCATCTTCTGTGAAATGTGATGATTTTAGATTGACAAAATTCCTCTCTTACGGGGGCCTTAATACTTCCAAATCAAAACACTTTTCATGCTAGAAAGGCCTTTAATTCATCATTCTGCTGGAATGTAGGGAAGGATTAGCAGCCTCAGTACACAGGCATGGAGTCTGGTCTGTCTAAGAGGCACAGGAACAGTCATTCAGACAGCCACAAGCCACTGCTTCAACCTCCAGAGGATTTCTGCTAACTGGCAAAGCATATGAAGGACTCACACCAGCCAGTCACAACCCAACATTCAAGAGGAAATTTAAGAGGAATTTTGGGTGCCTTACCCAAAGCAATTTGTTCTGTCACCTCATGTATACAGTAGTTCTTTGTTCAAGTTAAATCTATTATAGCGATTTAAAAGGGGAAGTTGAAGGGCATATGCTTTGGGAAATATTGGTACATAAAACATGGTGAGATGCACCATCTCACCCAGCATCTTCCAGAATGACTTCGTCATGCTCTTCTCTCACTACAAGCCTGATCTCAAAACTCACTGATGGCCAGGCTGCTCAGTTGCTTGTGTCTTTCACTCCCAGGATATCCTCTGCTGGCCTGTGCTATTTGTGCAGTTAGCACGGTGTCAGCATTTCCTCATGCATAATAAGGTAGGAGTATCTGGCTAAGCTTGCTATTGATTTACAGAACCACAGAATCACAGAATATTCTGAATTGGAAGGGAACCACAAGGATCATTGAGTCCAGCTCCAAAGTGAATGCCCATACAGGGATTGAACCCATAACCCTTGTGCCATGAGCACCATGTTTTATCTATCTGAGCTAATATCGGAGTCATGCCATAATTTTACTTTTTTTTTAATAACCAACTCCCCATCCCATCACCTAGAAAAATATGGAACTGGAGGGCAGGCCCTATGAGGAGCGACTACAGGAACTGGGATTGTTCAGTCTGGAGAAGAGGAGGCTCAGAGGTGACCTCATTGCTGTTTACAACTACCTNGATGATCCTTGTGGGTCCCTTCCAACTCATAATATTCTGTGATTCTGTGATTTGTCCATTAAAGAAATGCGTTGCAGGTCCAGGAGTGCAGAGGTAAATGCAGATTATCGAGAGACTGTCTCAGTTCACTGACACCTTTCCTACAGTCTTAGAAATGGCCCCTGGAGGAGAGTGATCCTCAAAAGTACACATCCTCCAGTGAGCAGTAAGATAGCACAGATAGGCAACAATGGGCAACTGATTTGAGCAGACAAAAGAATGCTAGAGAAAATTAATCTTCACATAACTTCTCTAAGTTTTAAATATTGTTCAAAAATTTAGACAAATTTAAGGTGTCCTTCAGGTGACCCTGGAATTCATGCAGAGGACACTGCATAATTTGATTTTCATGTGTGATAGACAAGCACTCCCAACATTGGCTGCATAGGTGCCCTGCAATCTGGGACTAGTGCTGCTCTGATCACATACAAATTCATCTAGGACCTATAGATTAGTATCATATAGCTCACTCTTTGCATAACCAAAATTCAATTGCCTTTTAAAAGTCTTTCTACCATAGGTATCTTCTGGGAAAGAAATTTGGGATGGACATCCAACCACTTTGGTTAAGATTTCATCAAATGCACATACTCACACTATCTTATATTAAGCTCTTAATTTAGATGCCAAAATTATTCAGATTATCAGATTGTCAGGGTGTCTGGGTGCCCCAGAAAGTTATTCTTCCCCTATACTCGGCACTGGTCAGACCACATCTTGAGTACTGTGTCCAGTTCTGGGCTCCCCAGGTTAAGAAGGATGTGGAACTGCTTGAGAGGGTCCAGAGAAGGGCGACAAGGACAGTGAAAGGACTGGAGAACAAGCCCTATGGGAAGTTACTGCAGGAACTGGGGCTGTTCAGCCTGGAGAAGAGGAGACTCAGAGGTGACCTCATTGCTCCTTACAACTACCTGAAGGGAGGTTGCAGCCGGGTGGGTGTGAATCTCCTCTCAGGCTGCCAGCACCAGAACAAGAGGACATAGCCTTAATCTACGCCAGGGGAGGTTAAGACTGGATGTTAGGAAGAGCTTTTTCATAGAGAGAGTGATCTCTTAGTGGAATGGTCTGCCCAGGGAGGTGGTGGAGTTACCATCCCTGGACGTGTTTAATAAAAGACTGGATGAGGAACTCAGTGCCATGGTCTAGACAATGGGAGGCTCAGATGGATGGATCATGGTGGCCCTGGCTCCAGGGCTGTGGGTTCGATCCCTGTGTGGGCATTCACTTGGGAGTTGGACTAGATGATCCTTGTGGGTCCCCCCCAACTCAGAATATTCTGTGAACACTCAGCCAGCCTATCAGTTTCATCTTTGATAAAGACATCCCCTCTGCCAACTTCAGAAGGAGGCCTGAATTATCTCTAGAAAGTATCTCACCTCAGTCTTTAAACTAATTCTGCTACTAGACACCTTGCACTTTATTCCCATATTGCCCCAAATGCTTAGTAGAACCAATACGATTTTAAATGCCTGCATGACAGACACAGTGATTTACCTGCCTAAGGAACCACTGCCACATCACTTGTCATGTTTGAGCTGCAAGGTCCCAAACTGAGCTTGTCCCAGCTCCATGAGAAGAAATGTGCATGGGAGAACAATCAAAAAATTATACAGTGAATCCTCTCTGTATCGCGACTTCTCCTTCACGACCTCGCGCATTTGCGATGTGAATTTATCGCAGTTTTGATTCCACCATTTGCGAATTTATGCCGTTCGCGCATGCGTACTGACTCTGCTCCACCAAGAGGCGGTGCCGGAGCTCCCCGTGGGGCGGTGCTGGCCCGGCCCCACGGGGAGGGCGAGGAGTCCCGCTGTCTCGTTACTCTAAGCACAGCTGGGGAACTGAACCCCCCGCGGGCCCATGTTACTGTTTCTGTGGCTAGAGGGAGGGAGGGCAGTGGCACAGAAAAGTGGGGCTGGGCTGGGCGCAGCGGCTATGCTCACTCCGCTGCCACAGCTGAATCCTCCCCCCGCCCCGCAGGGCGCTGCCGGCTGTGCCCGGGACGGGCGGTGCGCGGGACAGGCGGCGCGGGGTGGGACGGGAGGTGCAGGACGGGACAGGCGGTGTGGGGCAGGCAGCGCGGGACGGGACAGGCGGCGGGGGACGGGCGGTGTGGGACGGGGCGGGCGGCACGGGACGGGCATATGCACTGTAGCCGGGGAAAGGGCGGGAGCAGCGGCACGGTATTTGCTCATGGCGGACCCGCGGGATCTCGGGGTTGGGAGGGGGTCTCCCGAGGCAGAGGGGGCTCAGAAACGGTTCCCTTTTCTTCCCCGTGTTCAGAGAGTCTGAAGAGAAGCAAAAAAGTGTGCCCCGGAGCCCTGCGGAGTTCCGGGGGGTGGGGCAATGGGCGTGGCCTGCATGCATATTAACGACCTGCCATTCTTTGCGAAATTAATATTTCGGGAGGGCTGCCGCCTGTCCCGTTCCTCGCGATGGAGGAGGTATAACTGTATATAAGATGAATTTGAGTAAGTAATTGAAAAGGAGATATTTTTGCAAGCAGAAAAGGACTTGATTCCCTGAATAGATTATTAACTAGAAATTATTCACTCATCTTTAATAAATAAAGCCTTGCTTTCCTTTTGCAGAGAAAAAAAATCCACAATATTCCACAAAAGCCAAAAAGGAAATATTAGAAATATTATTTCCACTCAAACAGAAAGGATTATTCACACGGTGCTGAAAGCAATCTTTCCAATTAAGTGATGTGTTATACTGCCAAGAAGCCAAATTTTCAGAAGGTCTCATCACCCAGCAGCTCCTGCTGAGAGCAGTAGTCTATTGAAAATCTAGCCACTTCATGGGCATGCCTAAATAAGAGCTGGCAGGTTTGGAAGCCTGTCCTTGGCTTCCCCTATTCTTACCCTATGCATTCTACCTTATACATGCCAGCCCACACAGCTACATGTTCTCTCTCGATTGTCATTATCTTCAGAGTGACAAAGGCAACCTGCAGCATCCTCAGATACAGTGAAGGAGAGAATAAAGTGAAATCCCTGCATCCTCCCTACCCTTCCAGGTTTTCCAGCTCCCCAAAGGGGGCAAATGCAGTCCTCCCTCTACAGGCTGTATGCTTGCAATAATAAACTAGCAAGACCAGAACAGACTCTTTAGTTCTAATAAAGCTGTCAGGGTTGACATACAGTATCCACTGCTTTTCTTTCTCCTTCATCTCAAGCAGGATGGAGGGATTATGCAGATAAGCCATTATATTGTGTAAGGCTCAGGAACATGGTCCTGTATGCCTGAATTCATTTCTACATCCCTGAATGCCCACAGCTAGGAACTATCTTGGTGGGATAAACACCTTAACAAAGCTGTTTAGCAGATTTAGTAAATGGTTCTGGCAAGCAAAAACATTTCCAGTGAATGGGAGAATGTGCTCTTATCCCCCTTTCTCGGTCTCAAAGCTTTGAAGTTTTATTTATGATGTATGTAAAAAAATAAGGCACTTATTCAGGCCTCATGAACTCTTAAAACTATGCTGCTGCTTTCACACAAGTACAGAAATGTCATCCCAGCTATGACTTTTCCCCTTCCCAGCTACATAAAAACCACCACAAGCTTTTCATTGTTAGTGCATCACAGCATACTACACTTTAGGAGGGATGAAGGAAAAGGAGGGAAGGTTTTGATGCAGCAGCCCCATTCAGGTAAAGGGAAGCCATATGAGGTCTTTCATTTCCCTCTCCACAAGACACATGTTCTAGAAAGGAGGTAACACAAACCCTCAGCCTCCTAAAGACGTGTAGAGTCCACATACCAGGGAGTTTATAAAGATTCCATAGGACCAATACAATTGCTGGGAGCAAATCCTATCAATATTTCACTGCTGTTTCACCTTCTGCAACAGTTCAGGACTGAGAAGGCATTCTTCATGTAAGGCAAGCAGTCCTGGTCACTCTGCCACACAGAGCCATTGGAACTTTCTCACTCAGTCTTTATATTTGAATTTCACCTCCACCACCACCACCATGGCTGGGACAAACACTGTGTGCTTGGTCTGCCCTCACCCAAGGCTCCTCTACAGACACACACAATCAACGATAACATGGAAGACCATAACCATGCTCTTTAACATCAATCCTTTCCTGATTATGCTCTCACAAAGTCAGATACTCCCAAGAAAAATGAAAAATAACAAATCCTTACCTTGAAGCCTCTCAGTGGAACAACTGTTTCAAAAAAGATTACACATTTTAGCCTACTACAGTACTATGATGAAATTGAAGCCATGAGAATACATCCCCAACTGATCTCTTTGAAGGTTACATCCTAGTGCAACCTAAGCTACTAATGAAGCAAAAGCTTGGGCCAGATGGAGCCTGGATACAGTAGATGCTTTAGCAAGTCATCTCAAATCCTTTCCTGCACTGAGGGCACCACAGTTGATTACAGTGAATCATGACAGCATGGATTGCTAAAAAGCAGGCATTGAAATTTGATTGTTGATCTGGTATCTATTCTTTTCTTTTTTGTCTCTCACAGAGAGAAAAATAAGCGAAAATAATAGCAAATCAAAACAAAGAAACCTTTAAATACCAGGCTAGCACATTACCTTGTCTTCCGTGTTTTGTTCTGTGATTTGACAAGATGGGTATCAGAAGAATTTGAAAAAATGCCACAGTCAGGACAGACTCTACAGCCAGCTTCTGCAGCAGCAAGGCCTGTGTGCAGGGGGGCTGCATACTAGAACTCAAAGGGCAGGCAATTACTGGAAGTTTTATCCCAGATTTTAGAGAAACAGAAATAGAAGTTGTGAGTCTCTCCAAACAAACAAAAAAAGCTGTTCCTCCCATTTTACCTTTCATTGTTAGGCAACCCATTCACTCTTTTTCCTCCCCCACACCCTGATTAGCTCCATTAACCTCACATGTAGGCAGGTTGAAGGTCTGACTGATGGGAGGTCTTTGTCATGTGAAGCATGAGGGCAAAGACGAGAGGCTGCAATGCATCTGAAAAACGGCAGGCGTCTTCACAGCACATTGCCTCAAGAGGCTAGGTCCAATTAGAATATCATCGGAGATGAGTTTTAATTTAGCTTATATTTATGACTGTTTGGCTTAATAAATTAATTTAATTTACTGTGCAAACAAAACCACAAGTCTGGGAAGGTGAACACATTCATAAGATGATTTCTGAAGAAGCCTTCAACCACAATCTCAAATAATACATCTTGGATTTTGCTGAAGTCCAGGCTTAGTCTTTACATATTTCTTTTCTGAATGAGGGAAAGGTGACAAAAAGTAATTAGAGTTAGATTAATAATAAAGAGAAATCGATTAATATTAAATAGTGATAAATCCAGTTGTCTTACGCTTTAGCAGCAGCAGGACCCTGATTCAAGAAGGCACTTAGGGACAATTAAGTGTTCTTTCTCCCTATTTCTATATTGCATTAGCTGGTTTCTTTACAGGTTCTTTGTCACAACTACATTTCCCAGCTAGCAAAGAGGAGGTGGTCTCAGGCAATTTTACCTACTTGTTCATCACCTTTTCTCTTCCCTGGGATCCTTTCACTACAACAGCTACTTAGCACACACAGCACTATCCAGATTCCCCTCTTCCTCCTTAGTCTCTCTGCCCAGGCCATCACTTTCCAAATAGTCCCTGCTTTGCACCAGTCTTGCTAGTCAGAAACCCCTCTTACAGCTTTCTCCCAGGCTCTGTACCTGACGGCTGTTTTCTAGAGCCCTGTGTCTGCTCCCCAGGAGAAAAAATTACAGTAGCCTTCTTTGCTGGATGCCCGATTAGCAGAAAAGGTACAGGAACTGGAGAGGATTGTGGTGAGACATTTAGGGATCTTAGATGAAACCTCCAGGAGAATAAAACTGAGTAACATCAAGGTGATATGCATTGAATCCGTCACTCTTCAGTAACTATGCCTGAGCAAATGCAAAGATTGAGACATCTCCTATATTTTGTCCCAGCCAAAAAACTAGGCCCCTGTGGCATGCAGTGCAGAAAACCAAAAAAATACCTCCAGCCATTTCTGCACCTATAGCATGACAGTTAAAACTGAAGTCAGTGGTAGGTGTCAAAAAGTTATTATTGCTATGGGTATGGGAGCTATTTCACTGATCTCCATGAAAAATGGATTTTGATTTCAGTAAAGCATCACTAGTTGATTGTCAACAGACACTTTTGGTTCCCACAGTCCATGAGAGAGTCCAAACATCAGAGGCCAAATAAACCTGCACCTCCTTTGTCTACAAGCAATGATGTTTAAAGAATTCTCAAGCACTCTTGAAGATTTGCATTTCTTTTTACAGAAGAGGAGGATTCCATCTCATATATGGTAGATTCAGAAGAGTGAGGAGTTCTCCAAAATGAAAAGGAAAAATGTACAGGAAGGGATTTTGAGAAACAGAAGAAAAATTTTCAAAATCTCTGTAGACAGGAATCTATAGTAACAAGGGAGAACATTCATCTCCCTTCTCATTCAAAGGCCTTATAAATGTTTCTATTTGTTGTAAATACAGTCAGGTCTTTTATACCACGGTACCACGGGTCTTGACCCTCCTCTGCAAAGCCCTCCATCCATATTGATTGGCAGCTCATTAATATGTAAATTTGCCCCACACCCTCATACCATCCCCCCAGCGCTCCGGCATTGTTTCGGCATTGCCCTACTGTGTGTCGGTGTTTGTGTCGGTGCTTCCTGGTGCCCGCGGCCACCCCACACCAGTAAAAACTCCTTTTCCACTCGGCCAGGGACACTGGTGCAGGGCGCCGCCCACGCCACTGTCCTGGTGTCTCTCCACGTGGGTAGACCTGGTATTTCCATACTTGGGATAGATGTGGTGTCTGGTCTCGGACACCAAGTCTACCTCGAGAAAGTCTCGGACACCATGTCTAACCTGAGAGTGTGTAAATCTTTCATAACTTGCACGCAGCCTCCTCGCTCGGAGCCAAGCTGCTGTGGGAGCACCACACGCCCAGCTCAGCTCCTCCTTGTTGCCATGGCGTGGGCCATCTGCCCCAGGCTGAGCCGAGCTGAGCTGAGCCATGGTGAGGTGCAGGCAGCTGTGGGAGACGGGGGAAATTTGCACATTCATGACTGCCTAGTTTGAATATTCAGGCATGTCAGGTTGCGCATGCGCAGTTGCAAAACGGGCCTCCTTAATCGCTGAAAAATCATGCCACTAAGATGTGAAGCCGTAATATGGGGGGGGCACAAAGCGGAAGAGAGCTGACTGTATCTCTATTTGAGCCCCTTTAGCACTGCTTAGCATGGACATGTCTATATAAATTAACTACTGCAGGATTATACGTTACAGATGCAAGCCATGGCTGATGAACTACTCAAATACAGTAGAGAAAAAACTGAAAAATTTAGTGGAGAACAATCTCCTACTATAACCTCCATATTCAACTGTAATAATTTTTTACTACAGCACTCACTTTCTATTTAGAAATCCAGATCTCTAATCCTCACTTTACTGTTTCATATCTGACAGTTTATGCTGGTGCAAAACAGGTTGTTTACTTCACTAGCAAATCAAAGTGGTTGTTTTATCCTAGTTTAAATAAACCAAGGAAGCTTCAAGTAATAAAATATTAGGTATTCTGCATTTCAGTGTGAGTGTTGCAGCTGTAACCTCCAAATCTGACCTTACAGCAGCTGAGGAGAAATGATTAGCATAGCTCACTCTGTAAATATTCCAAAGTCATCATCCTTTTCAACCAACATAAGAAATTCAGATTGCAGATACAATTCAGAAATGTTATTTGCAAGAGCAAAATTGTATATTTTATTATTCTGTTATTTGCATAGTTTCTGTTAGTATGTTTTAACTGATTGTAGCAATATATGCTTAAACAGTGTCGGGCAAAACAGTCCTTTCTCGAGCAAAACAGCCCCTTCTTGGGCAAAACAGTCCCTCTTTTGGCACCAGACTAGCAGTGCTTCTCGGTGCCTGCACCAGATCGTTCAGCCGCTTAGCGGGGAATTTGAAGTGGTTCTCAACTTGTTTCAAAGATGATCAAATGAAATTTTGGGGTTCGACTCTCCTTTATGGCCAATTAAGAGGAAGATAAGAGTTACAGAATTTAAGAATTTAATTACCTTGAGTTGGGTCCGTTTTCTGCTTCCTGGGATGGAATCAGAAGGAACCTTCCAGCCCCCCTCTTTCACCCTGGAAACAGAAGCTTGTCCCGTCTGGAGTGCCAACTGATTTGAAGAAACTCAGTCAGGACTCAAGGTAATTGCTTCCATGCTACAGAAAAGTTTATTTTTGGCCTAAGAGCCAAGGAAGAGAAACCGCAGTGTCCTTACCCTTGCCAGGTGCCAAAAGAGGGCTGCCCAGATTTGTCACCCATCTTTAACCCCTTGTCTCATACATATGCAAATTGCCCCATGAATATTCATCCTTTCAACATCCTTTTCAACTCATTTGCTATGAGTTCTTCAACCAATTAGCTTCAATGTTTTACATTCTTTTCCCCTTGTTTTGGTTAATGTTCGAGTTTGTCTACCTTCACAGCTTGCAGGACACCCTATTACCCTTCAACATACTTCTGGCAACCCCATGTTCTTAAGAACGTTTTTTAAACTAACATTGATGTACAAAAGGAGTTATCCAACATTGGGTGCTAAATACATGAGAGGATCTGACTACATTTTCCAGGAATACCTCTGAATCCATCAAGTTAAAGGAATATTTAGTGTATGTGAGCTTTGATTGCCCATTTGAGGTGAATAACAAAAACATTTTGCCTTCATTGATAATGCAGACAGACAAAAAATAGATTTCAGTTGATACCTGCTCTGTCCCTCTGTGTACACCTTTATTAGCAGAGATACTAGAACATGCAGTACTTGAAACCCACTTCTTTGTTTTCCATATTAAACCATAATTGGTGTGAGGCAAATCCATAAATCTGTCAAATGAATCTGTTTAGTGTTTGCAGAATATAAAGCAAATCTGACAAAGCTGGCAGAGTGAAAACACAGACCCACTGAGAGCACGTTGCAAAACTCCCATTGGTGAGAGCAGAGGCAGAATACACCCAAAACTACCTGCAGAACTGATGCAAAGCAGAAACCAAGTTCTTAGGATTGGATTTTTCATGGAATCTAAAATCTCAGGCACTGTGATCCCACTGAAATTCAGCTTATCAGAAGGTTCAAGTCGTTCACAAACAG
This sequence comes from Pitta sordida, assembly GCA_013390025.1. Lineage (NCBI taxonomy): Eukaryota > Metazoa > Chordata > Aves > Passeriformes > Pittidae > Pitta > Pitta sordida. Next base: position 8,187 of record WEKX01025749.1, on the reverse strand, counting down.
CTGGGACCCAAAAATTCCATTACAGCTTTATGATTTACTCCAGCAAAGCTCTAAATTTTCTCTGACACTGGTTGGATTCACATTTCACTGTATAACAGCAGTGATACTAACAAATATTTGCTAATATGTACTTGCCAATATTTTCTCCTACTGCTTTGTTAGTCTCCTTACGCTAAGCATCCATTTTTGATTACTGCTGTCACACTTCCCTGATCCCATTGGGCTGATGACTGAAATTAACAATCTGCCTATTATCACTGGGCTTCATACAGATCTTGTGGAAAGTGCAGAGGCAAAGTTGTTCTGGGTGGCTGCAGGAAATTGCAGGGATTGTTACTACATTTAAAAAGAATTGTAATTGGAAAATTCCAGCTACAAACTGCCACCTCTAGTTTCAACATTGTCACTGTCTGATGAATAGGCAGTGGCTTGGGTCTATTTCACTTGCTTGTCCCTCAAAGCAACAAACAACATTTCTCCTTGCCATTCTTTGTCCTTTTCCACACTTGTTAAACATTGGTTTGCTCACTGCTGCATCTCCTTCTGTGCAAGAAGCTGGCATGTAACTGTTTGGCTTTGATTATTTTCATATTTTTATTAGCATATTCTATAGCAGCTCAGCTTTGGGAACCTGGTTAAAGTCCTTCCAATAGGCTTGTTCTCCTGACACTTCACTTGTCCAGCACCACCATAAAAGCTGTCTCGTAACAAACAGATTTCAAATACCCATTCACAGAATCACAGAATCAGTAAGGTTGCAAAAGACCATAGAGATCATCGAGTCCAACCTATCACCTATTACCTAACCTAGCCAAACCTGTTACCTAACCTGTTGCCATCCTACTACCAACACACCATCCTACCTATAACACACTACCCTAATATCTAGGTCATGCCACCAAGTACATCATCCAACCTTTTCTTAAACACCTCTAGGGACAGTGACTCCACCACCTCCTTGGGCAGCCCATTCCCCTGAGATATCACCCTCTCTGTGAAAACGTTCCTTCTAATGTCAAGTCTAAATCTCCCCTGACACAGTTTAAGACTGTGTCCTCTTGTTCTATCACTTGTAGCCAGAGAGAAGAGACAGACCCCCAGCTGGCTACACCTCCCTTTCAGGTAGTTGTAGAGAGCGATAAGGTCTCCCCTCAGCCTCCTCTTCTCCAGACTGAACAACCCCAGCTCTCTGTCGCTCCTCATAGGGCTTGTGTTCAGTGGAAGGTGGGTATAGCTGGGCACACCTAACACTTCTGGTGGTAATAAAGGCAGTAACATTTTGCTTTAGAGGAAGAAACCAACTATTCGGAAGTCCATTTGTGGATACCTTACTACACCACGCTACCACAACACACGTGTTCCCTGGAGACACACCTGTCCAGATCCCAGCAGCATGCTGGCGGGTCTATATTTTCTATTAGGAATGAGTTTGATATGGGAAAGTAAACCTCATCTTTTTCAGTACAGTCAGAGATTGAACCTCAGTCCTTCAGTTCCAAGAGCTGCCTTTGCTATTGAAAGCAACAAAGAACAGAAATAGACTCTACTCTCATATGGAACAGATGGTCTTGAGTGCCATTACACAGCAGCTGCAGAACAACCACGACATTGGATCTAGTCAGCATGGATTTCTCGAAAAGGCAGGTCCTGCCTGACTAACCTGATCTCCTTTTACGATCCAGTGACTCGACTGGTCGATGACAAAAAGGCTGTGGATGTTGTGTACTTGGACCTTAGCAAAGCCTTTGACACAGTTTCCCACAATAAGCTTCAGGAGAAACTTGTAAAGCACGGGCTGGAAAGGAACATTTTATGCTGGGTCACAAACTGGTTGGAAGGGCGAGCTCAGAGGGTGGTGGTGAATGGTGCAACATCGGATTGGCGGCCAGTCACCAGTGGAGTCCCACAGGGGTCAGTGTTGGGCCCTGTACTGTTCAACATCTTTATCGATGACATGGACGAGGGAATTCAATCCATCATCAGCAAGTTTGCAGATGATACTAAGCTGGGGGCAAATGTTGAACTGCCAGAGGGTAGGAAGGCCCTCCAGAGGGACCTTGACAGACTGGAGAGATGGGCATGCTCTAACAGTATGAGATTTAACATAACTAAGTGCCGGGTTCTTCACTTCGGCCATAACAACCCCATGCACCGCTACCGGCTGGGGGAGGAATGGCTCGAGACTAGTGAAGTGGAGAGAGACTTAGGTGTACTGATTGATAGGAAACTCAATATGAGCCAGCAGTGTGCCCAGGTGGCTAAGAAGGCCAATGGCATCCTGGCCTGCATCAAGAACAGTGTGGTCAGTCGGTCCAGGGAGGTTGTCCTCCCCCTGTACACAGCGCTGGTCAGACCCCATCTTGAATACTGCGTGCAGTTCTGGGCTCCCCAGTTTAAAAGGGATGTTGAGCTGCTTGAGAGGGTGCAGAGAAGGGCAACGAGGATGGTGAAGGGACTGGAGGGCAGGCCCTATGAGGAGCGACTACAGGAACTGGGACTGTTCAGTCTGGAGAAGAGGAGGCTCAGAGGGGACCTCATTGCTGTTTACAACTACCTGCGGGGAGGTTGCAGCCAGATGGGTGTAGACCTCTTCTTCCAGGCTGACGACACCAGAACGAGAGGGCACAGCCTTAAGCTACGCCAGGGGAGGTTTAATCTCAATGTTAGGAAGCGGTTTTTCACGGAGAGAGTAATTGCATATTGGAATGGGCTGCCCAGGGAGGTGGTGGAGTCGCCGTCCCTGGAAGTGTTTAAGAGAAGACTGGACGGGGAGCTTAGTGACATGGTCTAGCTGGTCTAGCTGGGGGGTGAGGGCTGGATGACCCTGGGCCCCCTCCGGCTCAGAGTGGCCTGCTAGACTGTGAGGCATCTAGGTTGTTATTATACTCTGGGATGTGCTCTTGGTCACTGTACGGGTATTAGACGGTGAGTTGGACTAGATGATCCTTGTGGGTCCCTTCCAACTCATAATTTTCTGTGATTCTGTGATTCTGTGATCTTCAAATCCCAAAGGATTATGTCAGAAACAGCAGGTGATCTCCAGTCCTGCTCTATCCTGAACAGATAGAAGATGACTTAAAGAAAGATTCTGAAATTTCCTCCATATGTATTTTTGTATTCTCCACTGCTTTTCAGTTTTAAAAAAATAAATAAGTCAGATAAGGGTACCTGACATCCTTCAGATCACAAAAACATACAGAAATAGGGAGAGGGGCTGGTTTACAAAAAGAAACAAACAAAACCCCAACAAAACTACAATATTGGCAAATAAGAAATTATTTTTGCTTTTGGGCTATTTTCTGGTTTCATTTGGGAATCAATAAAGTACTGGAACAACTCACCCAGAGCAGTCAGGAATCTGCCCTTGTGCAGAAAAAAGCCCTGATCAACTTGGTCTGAGTGTGTTGCTGACCCTCCTCTGGGTATGTGGCTGGACTAAATAACATCCTGTGTACATCTGGTACATCTTCAATATTGCCACTGCTGTTGCACATTCTGTCATTTATTTATGCAAGATATTTAAAACAGTTATTACTTTTGTTCAACATTTTAAAGTTGGAGTATCACCATTATGTAGAGCAGGATCTCAAAGCATATCCAGAACCTCTCCTGGTTTGACCTCTACCTCATTCAGAGCAGATGAAAATCCACCATAGGGAGCCACACTACAGATGTACTTGTACCACTTTAGCCACAGCATCCTGTATGGGCTGGACAACTCCCTTAATTTCTCCAAGTGTAAATCACTCTTCAAACTAACAGGCTAGAAAAATTATAGCAGGAGAATGTTATTACCTTGTAGTTTTAAGATACTACCCTTTGAGATATCTAAGCTACAGAACACTCTTAATTTATCTCTGGAGAAACTGCCTGCACAAATGCTTGGCTGAAATAAGTGTATATTCATACAAATTTCAGAGTTCATATTTGCACTAGGGAGGAAAAAAGTCCTGCAAGGATGTCGATACATCACTGCAGAAAGCAGGTAAACCTTGACTTCTTTCCTGGGTCAATTAAGATAAAACATGAATTAAATTTAGAAATACTTGAATGATATGTATAGAGAGAGAAATAAGAACTTTACTGGGAGAAAGGGATTTATTATAACAAATACATATATATAGAGAGAGATGTGTGTGTTTGAACAATAACAGTATATTAAAAGAAAAACCAAACCCACACTGGAACAATGACAACTGTAAACAAGTGGCAAAAATAAACAAGCACAAGTGGGANAGAAAAGAAAAGGAATCCTCCATTGTTTGCCCAGTAGAAAGGAGAAAAGCCCCTCCCCATGCCATATGCCTTGCCAGGAAGGGGAGATAAGATACAGGATCCTCCATAGTTTGTCAAGTGAAAAGGAGAAAGCCCCTCCCGTGGCCACATTCCTCACATTCCTTTCAGGGGAGGGAAGATAAGACACAGGGTCCTCCATGCCACATTCCTTTCAGGGGAGGGAAAGGGAGATAAGAAGAGATACCTATTGTCTGTTCCAGTAAAAAAGGAGAAAAGTTTTACAATAGACCAAAAGGCCTCTCCCCATGGCAACTTCAATCTCCATCTCTATGCCCTGTACTCAGTCAATGAGTAGGATGACCAGACACTGCAGATAGGGCATGACAGTGAAGGAGATAACAAGTCTAAAAAAACCCATGCAAACCTCATTCATTAGGCTAGCACATTACCCATGACTATCAAATCCAGCACCAGAGAGGATTCTCTGCTCCCAGCACATGCATATGGGGCACCCTTGGACTTAGAGAAGCATCATTCTTTCTTCTGGCTAGATTCTCAGGTCTGTGTCCAACCCACTTCAGATCAGGGCCGAATTCCTTTCTAGCTTTTCCTGAACTCCTTACTTTAAAAGACATCCACATCCATAAGCTTCTTATCTACAGCCTCTTTATACTTTTCTTACGTGGAAGTAGCTGAGTTACTGAGAAGTAACTCTCTGGCCTTCTCCAGATCTCAGTTCTGCTCCCAGGCCTACAAAACATAGTATCTGACAAACTGAGCATTAATTCAGTGAATGGTTTGTTGGCACGCATGACTATTTCAGTTCACTATTATCTTACCTTTAGCTCCATTTCTTCCCTCCACTGTTAAATCCTTTCCTAAGTGGAATTTAAGTTCCTTGAACCTTTTTAGTCCAGGCTTCTGAAAAGCTTTAAAATAAGTGTTATTCACCTTTAACAGTACGTATGAAAAACTGGAAGTTTTCAGACGTGCCCAGCACAGCAAAGAGAGGCAGGAATACATTTCTGCATCAGTGGCTAACCAGGAACTGCAGGAGCAGACCTCTGAAAAAAAATTTCTCTTTGACATCATCCATATTTAAATGGCAGTACAGACACAAGTGTCTCACTCTCCTCTGTAACTGTTTCATTTCTGATCCTTTATTACCAGTTTCAAGAATAATCTTCTGCTTTATGGGGCAGGGGAAAGAGAGTAGGCAGAAATCAACGTTTCTATTGAATAGGAAATTCTAGTAATTCAGGATTTTTTATTTTCTTCTGTGTAGGAGAAAATAGAAGTGCTTACAAGAGAACATCAACATTTTTTTCTTTTAAGAACAAAAGAGTTGATGAAAAAAGCTGTTTCATTTGTATTAAACAGTGTCTCAGTGAACTTATTTATTTTAATTTCCTGCCTGAAGAACTCATACTCCATTTTGCTGAGCCAAACAGAGACTAGTCATATTAATCCCGTTCACTGTTCCACTAGGCCTGCCTGAGAGACAACAGACTCACTGCTCCCTCTTTCCTCAGGAGCACATGGAAATGCCACATGCCACTTCAGATTTCACACTACTGGGATGATGGATCATCCCCTCATATGCTACGCAGCTTCTGACACAGAAATTTCTGAACTACATACTTGCGAAAGTGGCCTCACAGGAAACAGCTCTACAACTGACTAGACTTGTTAATCAGCACAAACCACCTTTCATTTAAGTACAGTTAAATACTGTGACTTCCATTTGACTCAGTTTCCCTTGCTATTTAAGTCTTTCATTAATATATCACAACATAAACTGCTGCAAAATCATTTGCATCTTGGTTTTGTTGAAAAGGCAGGTACAGTAGCACACTTAACATCCATGTCTCCAAATCACAGTCAGACCTGATTCTTCACTGTTGAGTCTCAGCAGAGCTGATTTTCTGAGCTGACATACCATTTCTGAATCCACATTTCCAAGATAATCTGTCTTGCGTTGCCACACAGTAACAACGTCAAGTCATTCAGCTCTGCATCACACAGCTCACAGCACCCTGAATTTGATTTACTGTCCCTCTCAAGAATGTAAGCCTCCCCATGTAACCAATTGCTTATGGAAACATCGCACACTGCAAAGGAAAGCTTCAGTTTCTTTGGAAAACTGCCTCCTGAGTAAGCAGGGAAAAACCCCAACCCCAAACCAAAAACTCAATCCAAGCCCCAAACCAAAAAAAACAAAACCAGCCAACCAACCAACCAACCAACCAACTACCACAACACCCCACACCCAATGAAAATAAAAACAAACAAAAAGAAAAACAACAAAACAACAAAAATACATCTCCTTACTTTATGCATTATTTTCTCTCGCCAAACATTTTAGGCCAAACATGAAAGTGTGTTATATTTTCAGCAGCTTATGAAAACCTATTTCTTTTTTGTTACCAGAATACCCAGCAATCATAGCACTGTCTTGCTTTGCCCTGAAGTAAACTATGTCATTGCTCTCTAAGTTTATCCTGCTATGCCACAGAGCAGCTCCCAGCACTACCACTGTCTGTGGAGTAGCCATTTCCCTGTTGAGACAGACACAGAGGAAGGTGTTGCTATTTCTCTTCCCACCACGGGGGCTGCAGAGACAATTGTAGTCTCCCAAGCTGGAGAAACCCTCCAGCTTCTGCAAGTGGAGACAAAAAGTAAGGAGAGAGGTAATTGTTCTCCTCAGAATTTTGGTACCAGCTCAGAACTTTGTTTAGGGTTGGATATAACAAACCGAATAAAGTCTTGCAGTAAGAGTGTTCTCCTATTTTAGATTCTTGCCCACCTGATTCTCTGTCTTTAGATACCTGTCAAGAAATCACAGAATCACAGAATATTATGAGTTGGAAGGGACCCACAAGGATCATCTAGTCCAACTCACCACCTAACACCTGTACAGAGACCGAGAGCACATCCCAGAGCGTAACACCAACCTAGATCCCTCACAGTCTAGCAGGCCACTCCGAGCCGGAAGGGGCTCAGGATCATCCAGCCCTACACCCCCCAGCTAGACCATGTCACTAAGCTCCTCGTCCAGTCTTCTCTTAAACACCTCCAGGGATGGCGACTCCACCACCTCCCTGGGCAGTCCATTCCAATATGCAATTACTCTCTCTGTGAAAAACCGCTTCCTAACGTTAAGATTGAACCTCCCCTGGCGTAGCTTGAGGCCGTGCCCTCTTGTTCTGGTGTCGTCAGCCTGGAAGAAGAGGTCTACACCCATCTGGCTGCAACCTCCCCGCAGGTAGTTGTAAACAGCAATGAGGTCCAGGCGGCTTTTTTCCTTTCCCAAGATGCACATATTTTTGGCAGAGCATTCCAGTTCAAGTGTTTTTCATGGTCCATATCCAGCCTGATTTTGCTGTGGTGTTTGTACAATAAAGTTGCCAAAATGAAAATTTTGTAGCAGTTCAGTCATAAAAATACTAAGTTTTCTATCCTCTGACAATTTCCATTAAACCCTTTCCAGGATTCCTGGCTCAAGATAACCACAAACTATTTAAAAAAAAAAAAAACACTATTTAAAAGCCAAAATCACCTAATTGCTGAAGAGATTAAGTATTTAAAAATAATTTTTTCTCTCAAACCTTTCCCATTAGGATTAGCTGGATATGAACCAGCATCAAGTGAACAGGTTTCCTCTATCATTAAAATGTGAGATCAATACAATGAAGATGAATATCCGTAATATTGAATCACCTTTTGTTTTGTCTCCTGTTAAACTGCTCCAAGCATAAAATGCAAATGTTTCCACTGCTTGCTACACAGAGGGTTTAACAACTTGAAACCCACATGAATGCAGTATCCAAAATTCACTTGTACACAATACATCTTTCCATCTGTGTAAGACTGAGACGCCCAGAAAAGGTGAGAATTGTGCAAGTCAAGGGTAAGTTTAACACCACATTGTTGTGGTTTGACCCTGGCTGG
>WEKX01025746.1:0-19118 GCA_013390025.1 Pitta sordida | reverse complement strand
ACTTAAATGTTACTATCCTGAGCAAACATTTTTTCCCTGAAACTTTCTTAAAATTAAAGAATTTAAACATATTGCTACTTTAGTATTAATATCCAGTTTATTTGTTCGTTGTTTTTTAAATATTACAGTATTTAATGTGTAAATCTGCAAAAAGAGCATCAACACAAACAATCATGCTAACTAGCAAAACGTTTATTTGTGCTCTCTCAACGGGTTCCTTTCAACCCCACCAGTTTTACCTTGCAGTGCTGAAATGACTGTTAAGACATGAAGATCATCAGAATTTCCTTGTCCCAGTCGCCCATAGCTCCCCTCACCACAAGCCAAAACTGTGCCATTAGCTTGAATGACAAAGGTGCAATTCTGACCACAAACCACCTAGTTCAGAAAGACAGGAAGGAGTTATAAAGCTGTAATATCTGCATTGCAGTGCACCACCTCCTTTGGTTTTCTTTGTAATTAAGACAATACGATACCAATTCAATGTTGTTTCAGAAAGCAAAACTACCCCCATGTGTTATGTTAAAGCTGGGCAGGTATTTTAAAAACATATCAAATAATTCTGTGTTGCCAGATTTCAGTAGATTCTTGGTCTGAATTTGTCAAATAAGGAAAGATTTCCTTTTTACTGAAAACGCATGTTTTGGAGGTACAGTAAATTCAAACAACAAATTGAAAAGACATTTAGAGAAAGATGTACAAGCTGTACAAGTAACAGGTGGGAAATCATTAGAGCATGACTTGTTTAAAGTGATCACCTGCTGAGCCTGAGAGAATGAAGGTGCTGCTACTGGTATCATGACGTTTCTGCCAGCCTCTGCCAGCTGCCCATGCCTGCCTGCTCCCCACAGATACACATCACATTTGCCTCCCAGGTGCCAATCCTACAGCAGAAGGAAGAAGCCTTCAGAACAAGAGTTCTTTCAACACCTTACATCATTCCAAAAAAACAAAAAACCCTCCAAAACACCCAAAACCCTTCAAAGTATCAGTTTCACTAACCTCTGGCCTTGATGTTGCCCAAGACATGATCTGTTCATCCATGCCATTGATCCATTTACTGTTATCCTACACAGCAAAAGCCACAGTTACCACACGCAGCTGAAGAGATGCACATTATTTTTCTGTTATGCAATTCATATTTTCCTCTCTATGAACGATATTCAAATTACCCTGAGCAATACAGCAATAAGAATGAAGTGTGCACACCAGCAATGACAATGCACATTAAAAAACAAAACTAAAATTCATGACAAAGTAATCTTTTTGTATTTACTGATGGGGGCTTTTTGAAGTTCCAATTGCAAACACTGGCTTAAAGTGTTATAAATCTGCTGATTAAAAATTCTTAATCAAAAATTCCCACGTTGGTTCACATAATAAAGATGTCAAAGAAAATTGGGACAGTAAAATAACTTGGTGTAGGAATGTGCCGAAATGTTACTCTTAGGACAGAACTGCAAAGCTCTGCATTTCTTGCTTCTGTCATATATGGAGGTTACTGTCAACAGTTTGGGGTTGGTTTAGTTTTCTTTAATAGGCAACTGGCTTAAGCTCATTATACATACACACAGCATATACTTAACATTATATTCTAACTAGTTAATTAAAAAAATAAACTTAAGAGTTAATGCTGGTGTTTATGTTAATAAATACAGTATTTACAGATCAGAGATGTTAAGTGAATCACACTACATGCTTTGCTGTTGAGACAATACACAAATTTTACCATTAGGAGAGTAAGCTCATCCTCTGGAACAGGCTCCAGGTCTGGAACAGTAAATGACTCTGGGAACTGTGCTCCTTTGGCCAGGGCTTCTGCAGCTTTTATGGTGGTAGAGAAACACTCCAGCCAGGCCCACTCGGTGGGGTTCCAGGCTGAGGGGTCAGGGAGGCAGTTCTGGTGGTGAGGGGCCACCGGGGGGTTGCACAGGAGCTGGTCCAGGTGCAGCCCCACGGCCAGAGATGCCAAGCACTGCATGTAAGGGCTGTGAACCAGCTGGTCACCACAGACAACGTGTGGCTAAAAGGGAGAGAGGGAGGCAACAGGCAGGGTTAGAAACACCTCAGGCAGTTCAGAAACAGAAGTCCTGTAGAAAAATACTTTCTGCTTAGTTAGAGGTTCTCTAGTATTTGAAATATTTTCAGATTAGGTGGCTAGTAGCTTTGGGAATACTGGAATATATTTGCAAATAGGATGCGGCAAAGTCTCCTGGGTTCTCTGTGGCGACAGACTGAAAACAGCTGAGATCCAAAGTGTGCCCTCACGTCAGCCATGGACTCTCCATGTTTGCATTACTCCTCTCACCTTCTCATAGGCATACTGCTCCTGCAGCATGATGGGCAGACGCTCCAAGAAAGCTCTCATGCAAGGGGCCATGTTTAATCCCAGCACTCCCTGCTGCTTCAGGGCAGTCCTGCACGTTGCAAGGACGTGATTGGCAGATATCCACTCTGAGGTACAGTTCACCACCAACACATCCTGTGCAACATTAAAAGGCATATTAAAAAATAAAAATTCATACAACAGGATTATTCAGCTCCATTGATTTATTATCAACCATCCTGGTTTCTACTGGGGCAAGAAAACAGACACGTTCAAACATTTCTGTCCCTGCTGATAAATAATCTGCTCCCACCTGCCACTTTCTCACATTCCTGTGGCAACATTGCCATTATCATTCCAAGGAATAAGACAAACATGATGACAAACAGAATTCATTTCAGTGAATGCTGTACCCTTAAATTAGGATTAGTTTAGATGCAATCTTAGTTTAGGATTTGCCTTGTAAAATATTCAATACCAAGTATTGAAAAGACCTTCAATACTTGGTCTGAATTCAGAAGGGACTTCTGAAGAATCACAAAATACTTAGACTCACATGCAGCATGACTCTACTAACAGGAGTCATAACTTGCTCCAGATTTGTTCACAATAAACACCATCTTTTGGAAAAATCAGCTGTTACAAAACTTCTGTTCAGAGGGTGTCTGTGCCACAGAAATCACTGAAGTAAATTCTGCTGTTTCCTAAAAACTTCTGAAGTTGAGGCTGCTCTAGATTAACCTGGATCACCAAAGTATCTTATCTGCTGGGGGAAATATTTGTTCATGCTGCATAAAGCAATACAAGAAATAAATCCACCTACTTTCTATTTTCATTGTTCATTTACATCTGCTTCCATAAAAAGAGAAGCTGATGTAGCCCATGTGCAGCACCTTTGAAAGCACCAGTTCAGAAGGAATTCACCCTACCCCACCACATTAAACACAGGATGCCACTAAAAAAGCCCAGTCTTTTCAGGATGAGGTGGTAAATTGAAAGGCAAAACAATGTCTTGCAAATATAAGGAAGTTAGGTAGATAATTCTATAGGAAAAGAAAAAGGGGGAGGGAAAAATGAAAGCAAAAGGCAGACAAATGGTATTTTTAGTAAAAAAGAATGTTACTCTAAGCAAAGTGTCACCTTAGATCTGTTAGAGCAGGCGGCCACTCCAACTTCAGGTATCCACACCGCAGTCTGGATGGCTCCAGAGCCTATCACAACACTCTGCAACACTGAACCATCCTGAGGAGAGAGGGGGTTTGAGTCAGCCTGCACACACACCTCCAGTTCTGTCACATTCCTAAGGGCTGAGAGTCTCCCCCAAGTTGTTCAATAACTACTTAAAAACTGAACTGCTTATCCTAAAAGAAAAAAAAAAATCTAGCATTGCTATCATATTAAGGAGATAGCTGTGTTATGTTAGAGTTCAGAAGTGCTTAAAAATCCACGTTACCTGAGTCTTGGAAAAGCCCTTAAAGTAAGAGAATACTGTTCCTACCTATAAAGAAAGAGTGGGGGGTTCTTCAAAGTCTAACTAACATGACCTAATCTACAGAATTACTCAATAACAGAACCATGGTTAGTTCAATGTTAACTACAATTTCCATTTATATTTTATTATTTACAATTTTATACCATTATTTCACATCATGCTTTCTCTAATGTTTCTAACACATGGAGGGAGGGTGGAGGGAGAAGTTAGTCTGATGCCTTCACCATTTCAGACACTCCTATTAAAGAAATAATGAAGCCACATCAAAGATGATCTTACCCGTAAAGACCAAATGTTCATGAGGCCACCAAGTCCCCCAGACACCAGTGCCAGTCCATCAGGGCTGAAGGCAACAGTCCGGACAGGGGTGATGTGTCCCCTCAGCTGGAACACACACTTGACTTCCACTGCCTTCCTGTATCCATCCTGCAAAGAATTTCACAGATATGGGACACTGAACTGGTCACAGAGAATGAAACAGCATGACAGAGTCTGTGTTTGCAATAAATATTGATCATCCATAGAGAGGGAGTAAAAAAGAACTATGAAATATTTAATTCATATCTTGGTCACATTATCATCCTTCTCCCCTTTGCAAAATGCCAACTTCTGTAGTTAATTAATCTTGACTCTTTTTATCTACAAACCTTTAAACTCTTATTAAAGTTTGGTATAAAGTTATCAGTTTTTAAAATAATCGAAACAGATCAAAATATAAACTTCAGCCAAATAAAATTTAAACCTGTGATTTTTCATTTCCTCTTCTGAAAACGGCTATAACACAGACAAATGCAACGTGAACACTTTTAGCTCATGTCCTCTCTCAGGAAATGCTGAGATTCAAGTGACTTGCTCACATTCTTCTCCTCCCTCAATTTCACAATGAGCAAAGAGAATTTTTTAAACACCAAGTTCACTCCTCTTACCTTGGCACTTGTTTCTTGCTCCCACCACCCTTCAGAGCAAGTTGAGCTGGACTGCAACGTGATCACCATGTCCTGGGGAACAGCCCAGACACACACCAAACCATTGTGGCATCCTCTGAAGCAAGTCAGGATAAAGGAGAAAACCCAAGTTATAAATATATATCTATGTATATATATTAACTAACCAATATCAGTGGTCTGGTATTAACTGACAATATCAGTCTTACCACCTTCCTATAAAACCATATTGTATCAATTGAAGTAGAAAGGCACGTTTCCAATGGATAAAGGCATTTTTTCCCTACTCCTCACAACCTACAGCATTTCAAAGTTCTAGTAACAACATATTCTCAGAAAAAATATCTGGATGAAGTAAAAAAAGGTCAAGCAGGATGAGCACACACAGGTCTCACGACATGACAAAAACAGTTGGCTAAACAATCAGGGTCATTCTTTCAATTTGAAATCTGAAGCCTCATGAATCTACTCACAGCTGGTTTACTGAAGGAATGTTATTAAAAAAACAACAAAACAAGTATTTTCTTTGCTCTGGACACTACAGACTAATAGAATAGACTTGAAAAATAACTCCAGAACCACTAAAAAGGAGTGACATACGTGGCTAACAGCAGCTGGGGCTTGGGTCCCTTCCCTGGCAGGGCACACCAGGCAATGCCATTGACCAGAGCCGGGTGGGACAGCGAGTGCAGGCGCCTCCAACAGCCTCCCACGTGCCCCCAGAGCTTCACTGTCTCTTCTTTGGCACATGTCAGGAGAATCTTCCCAGTGGGATCCCACTTCATACTCACGACCATATCCTATTGGGTTTAAAAACATTAAAGGTTGGTATGAAGTAACACAGTAAGAACAGAGAAAAGTTAACTCTCAAAGTAACTTTTAATTATTAATAACAAAATAAACAAAATATCTCATTCTCAAATCATTATAGAGATTGTGAGGTGCAATTATGGAATCATCCAATTAAAGAGTTTTAAAAGTTCACTGGAAGAAACTAAATGGAAAACATAGAAAAAGATACTTTCTGTTCACTGCACACCTTCCTTGATTTTTCCCCCCAATGACGCAGACACTGAAATTGTAGTCCAAATAACCTTCATGGGACATGGTTTAGAAACACATTAAGCAATGGGCCAGATGCAGCTTTGTGTCTGAGGCAGAGAGAAGGCAAGGACAGATTTACTGCTCTCCTCCAGGACTGCCCTGCTTCAGACACCAAGACCAGTGCACAGAAGCACACAAGGTGCTCTCACTACCACCTACATTTGAGGAATTCTTCTCTCAGCCCAACAAATAATTTAGGGACTGTTAAATGATTTATTATTACAGACTGGCCAAGCAAAGGTTCTACATCTTAGCAACTGCATATTTCGCACAGGAAGCTAAAAAAACATGTGACATCAGCAAAATAATTATGAGCACTTTTACTGATTAGAAGAACTAGTATTTTAAATTCAGTCATGCACAGCTGTGTGCACAATAGACTCTTGTCACTATATGTACATACACTTCACAATCTCTTAACAGAGAAACAGGCTCTCAAATTTTTTACATTTGGTAGAGTGTTCCTTTAAAGTGTATCATGTTTGCTATGTATATCATACATAAGTGTGTGTTCTTAAAATAACCTGCACTTGATTTTATAAAGAGCTTTTAAACAGAGACAACAGCTTAAACAGATCTTTACCTACAAAAATTACACACCAGTTGTAAAAAGATCAACTCTACCTTATGTGCATCAATGAGAACAACCCCTCCTTTCTCCACTGGTTCCTTTGTTCCTATGAGCACTTTTCCATCAGAGTAGCCAACAGCAAATGGTCTGTCCTCACTGAACCAGGCAAGGCACGTGACAGACACTACAGGAACAGGTAACACAAATATCAGTTAAACTAAATGTAACTTCATATCTTTTGCAGTGCAATTGTCTAAATTATGAAGTGTCTGAAAACCTTCCCCATCATCAAGGTCATTTAACACAGTTCTGGTCTGCAAATATTCTCAGATTTGTGTGGTAGAGATAAAACTGAGCTCCACTGTAATGATGCTGTTGAGAGTATTTTGTAATGGTTTTCTCATTCTTCTTTTTTCTTAAAATAATTGAATTTATATTCCTGTCACAGTGAAAAGAGCTATGCTAGGGAAAAGAAAAAAAGCAGACTGAATCCCATCTATGAGACAGGGATGCTTCTGAGAAAAGCTCTGAACACAATTTGCCTCTCTTAGCAAGGTGAAACTGCCTCACTTGACTGTGCCAAACAAAAAAAACCCTGCCAACTTCCAGAAGAAACAATATGCAAATCCACACAAAACTGCCAAAGATGTGCTACTTGTTGTGCTCTGGGACTGGAACTACAAAAGAAAAATGGCAAACATCCAGGAATTCCAATGATACAGACTCCAGGCTATCTGCAGACAGAGCAGACACTGCAGGGAATCTCTGTGGATTTTCCACAATGGATTTGACTTGGTTGCTACAAACTGTCTGTCTCTGCCATGGGGGAGTCAGGGTGCAGATGGAGATCCCACGAATGCCATCGAATGACACCTGCAGGTAAGGTACCACAAGTCATATTCCATGAACAATTCTCATTTCCAATCACTCACCATCCTTTCTGTAGCAGTGCTCCAGTTCCAGCCGGTGCATGGCTGAAATATCTACAACTTCAATAAGAGCAAGAGATCCGTCCATACGACCAATTAACAGCAATTCTGGAGCATCTCCTGTCCATGCTGCAGCTGGCCCTTCTTCTGGCCAGGCCAGAGCAGACACCCAGTGAGGCTGAAGATCTAACAATCCTTTTCCACCTAGGAGAACGAAAAGTCTCTTAAAACTACTTTATCTTCTTCACAAAAAGGAAACAGCAAAAATGCTTTCCACAGGAAGATATCAAGAGATCTTATTTAGGGCTGGGGCACACTAAAAACTCACCTAAGTTACAAGAATACAAAGCAATGGTCCACTAATTTACACAAACATAAAATCTAGCTAACAAATCTCAATAATCAGTCAAGGTACACAGGTTTTTTTAAGGAAAGAAGCTAAATTCTTCAGTACTCTAAGTTTTTACTTTTTCTGGGGGCTGTCTATTAACATAGGAAGTGTAACTGGTGATTTTCATAAGTGAAAGGCAACAGAATGAAGTTCCCAAGATGATAAATGAGAGTCTTCCTCTCAAAGATGTGAATCACACATCCATTAGTCAGCGCCTTCCCCTAACTAAACAGGTTCACAAGGCATTCTGGGAGACTGTAGGCATTTCCACTGGGGAGAACACACAGTTAAAATATTTGAGTAAACAAATCTGGAATAACTTGGCAGCCTCCCTACAAACATGCTGCATGATGAGGAGCTCACAGGCAGCTCAGGGCGTACCATTGACTTGCCAGATGTTCACCATCTTCTCTGTAGCCCCAGCCAGGTACTTGCCACTGACGCTCCAACAGACAAGAGATAAACTAAGGTCACTGGGTGACCCCAGGCTTTCTTCAGAATCACCTTCTCTAGAATAGAATAAAACAATGCAATTAAAAAGAGACATTTTCTCTCAGCAGATGGGAAAACATGAAATCTATGAAATATCTGAGCTAAAACATGAAATCCATGAAATATCTGAACTAAAACGTGGAGTCCTGCTGTCACTGCAGATTTATGGAATACGTTTTCCTGCTCGTATTTCTATATTCTCTTTAAAACCAGTTTTAAGCTTATTTAATTTATTTTGCAGTCCCAGAGAACACAAGGGATTGTGTGCAGGAGACAGACTCTTTTCTTGCACTATTGGATTGGCTCTTTTCTTGCACAATTACAGCCTAAATTAAATACCTGACTGTTGTAAAGAATCAACTTACAGCTTGTTGAGCACACAGGTTTGCTGCAGTGAGTACTGCTTCTTTGTCACGTTCCACACCCTTATGGTGCCATCGTTCCCACTGGTTGCCAAAAGCCCCTTTTTATTGCACCAAACACACGTCATGACCTGGAAATACCAAAGTCATCAGGCTAAAACTGGAATGTAAAGCTCAGCTGTGTTTGCTTACTAATATTAAAGAAAACACGAACTAATGAGAGAGAGCACCAGCAACAGTAATGAAATACACTATAACGAGATTTATTTTTCTAACTCTAAAGTATTATTTACTGCAATCAAGCTGCTCTACAAGAGTGCCATGCTTTGCACAGCCCCATGCTCCACAGGCCACCACTGCACACAGCACTGGACAAAGATGTTAACTAGCACGAGAGAAAAATCCACACAAATTCAGATCTGGTCTAAGAAAACACTCAAGGTGACTCTGCTCACTTCATGTACCATAAGAACACTTTCACGATGCCTTTAAATGAAGCTTCAGAGAAGCTTAACATTTTTGGACATCAGAGGTGCAACAACTCACCTCGAACAACATCTTAACCTCCAAAATTAAATCACTTCTGGTGGGAAATCATTTCAGTCAATTTTTCCAACCACAACTGCATTTTTTTTCCCCCCTCACCCTGTTCTGATGAGCCTCGAGCTTTATGAAGGAGCACTTGCGCAGGTC
Organism: Pitta sordida; assembly: GCA_013390025.1. NCBI lineage: Eukaryota > Metazoa > Chordata > Aves > Passeriformes > Pittidae > Pitta > Pitta sordida. The sequence goes on along the minus strand of WEKX01025746.1, from coordinate 9,814 downwards.
TCCCCCCATGTCAGCGAGGGTCTGGGGCACACTCTGGTTGTCCCTGTCGTGTGCCGCCAGCGTGCGCACCAGCTGCTGAGCCGCCCACTGGCGGTGCTGCGACGACAGGCGCGACGACAGGCAGCAGGCGGCCAGCGCGTTGGCCAGCTCCAGAGGGCCTACAGCAGAGGGATCATAGGAAGGATGGGCATACAAATGGGCAATTAAACCTGCTTAAACAAAACAATGAGATGATGCCTACGTGAGTTCCACACGGAGTGACACACGGCAACACAGCATTAGCCATCATTCCCAGAGACATTAACCAGAAACTTTTAACAACGCTGCAGTCGTGTTAACTATTAGAACAGACACCCCTCTGTTACTAAGAGAAAAATAATAATATTTAAATTTTTAACAAAAGGACTTTAAGAATAGCATTATAAACACCCTTAATCCCACTGTACAAAAGACAATTATTCAAGGAGTGAGTCCTTTCAGAAAAAGAAATGCCTGTCCTAACAGACAAACGCTGCTGTTACTGCAGTGGCACAGAATCACAGAATTAACCAGGTTGGAAAAGACCTTTGAGATCATGAAGTCCAACCTCTTACCCAACACCATCTCATCCACTAAACCCTGGCACTCAGTGCCACATCCAGCCTCCTTTTAAACACTCCCAGGGACAGTGACCACACCACCTCCCTGGGCAGCCCATCCCAATGGCCAATCCCTCGTTCAATGAAGAATTGTTTTCTTCCCTCTGTATCACAGCAACAGCAGCTCCTTTGTGCCTCCCTGACCTCCTGAAGCAAAGGCAGCACAATTTTCTGCATCTTACAGAACAGCATTTGGGTGGCAGCAACCAGCTGTTACTCCCCTTGTTTTCATGTGGAGGCACAACCAAGGCTCAGTGTCTCAGCTCTAAGGCTTTGCATTTATTTATCAAGCTTATGTTTCTAAGTAAAATGTGCATCATTGACTAAGATTTCTTTGATTAAAACAAGTTCTGCACATTTTTGAGAGCATGTCTATTTATATAGTAATCTAGAAAGTCTCTCCCTTAAACATAAATGAGGAATTGAAGATTCAATGATTAACATTTAAAAACAAAGCTGTATCATACCTTTCTTTTCAATTTCAGCTTTATCATAGTTTGGCCTCAGTTTGGCCCCTTTGTCTGCCAACAATGCTACAAGTGCTTGAGTGACCACAAAATTTGGAGAAGTGACCAGTTTGTTTTCTTCTGCAATTCCTCTTAAAAAACTTGGCAGAAATTTCCGCTGAATTGGATCATCAACTGTTGTCAAATTTACACCAGTTGCTGCAGAAATCAAATTCTAGAAAGAAGTAATTGAAGATGATAAATAATGAGAACAAACAGAAGTATCAATTTTAGAAAACATTTTCAAGTGGATAAGTCAGGCAGTTTTAAAGATTTGCAATTTTTTTTCTGTGTTCTACAGAGTTGACCCAATTACAAAAATTAAAACCTAAACAGAAACACCCTAAGAACACAAAAAGCACATTCATTTTGCCCAGCTGAAAAGAATAGTGAGCAAAAGTATGTAATTACTGGATTTTTACCAACAATGAAACATACCCCTGTGCAAAGCCATAAACAAGAACTCCGACAAGATCCTCAAACTGAGGGCAGTCTCATTCCAGTTCAGAAGGTAAAAGCACAAATGATCAATATGTACAAAATGGATTGCTTGATCTCATGTAAAAGCAGCCAAAAGGAAGCACTGAAATAAGGTCCTACCTGTGTACACAACTGCACCAGCAGCTTTGCAGCACTGGGAGTGTTTGATGCCAAGCACCCAACTGCAGTACTCAGGTAGGCAAGGCAAGATATGGGTTTGCTTGTCTTGCTGTGGATGCCCCTGGACCTCTCAGCTGAGCTGGACACAGTGGATGGACTCGTGGAGAGCCCGGCCCTCCCCGCCGCCGCCAGGCACATCAAACGCACCAACGTCCGGATGTCTGTTAGTCCCAGAGACTCCAGACCAGCTGCCAGGCTACAACTGGAACCACTGAAAAATAAATACAAATGCTCTTGGTTCAGAAGAAAAGTATCAGAATCACAGAAATAACCAGGTTGGGAAAGACCTTTGAGATCAGCGAGTCCAATCTATTGCCTAACATCATCTCATCAGCCATGGCCCTAAATGTCACATCCAGTCTCTTTTTAAACACTTCCAGGGATGGCGACTCCACCACCTCCCTGGGCAGCCCATTCCAAGGGCCAATTACTCTTTCTGTGAAGAATTTTTTCCTAAAATCCAGCCTAAACTTCCCCTGGTGCAGCCTGAGACTGTTCTTCCGTTCTGTCACTGGTTGCCCGGAGAAGGGATCGATACTCACCTGCCTGTACCTCCCTTCAGGTAGTTGTAGAGAACAAGAACGTCCCTCCCCAGCTTCCTCTTCTCCAGGCTAAACAACCCCAGCTCCTGCAATTACTCCCCACAGGGCTTGTGCTCCAGTCCTTTCCCCATCCTTGTTGCCCTTTTCTGGACATATTCAAGCATCTCAGCATCTTTCTGACTGCCCTAATCCTTGGCCACACAAGTTTCTCTCTTAGAAGTATTCCCTAATTACATAAAATGAGAATTGCTTCCCAAAACAGCTTAAAATTGCATCCTTATCAAAGACAACTTGGTAACTGGTTCCAAAAGGGAAGGTGGAAGTGGTGCCTGAAACAAACCTGACAGACAGAAGTGAGAGCGCTCTCATGACCATCGTCCTTGCCAGGAGGACTTGGGCAGCTGCTGTCACCCTTCTCAGAGCCATAACCCGGTCATGCGGATTCACGAGGGCAGCAGCTTGTTCTCCTAAGGTTATCCTGCCAGAAGAACTTTTCTCTATTGAGCCGTGGCAGCCTTGGAAATAATGACGATTTGAATTAGTGTTTAAAGGCAAACAAAAAACGTTATCATACAGTAACAAGCACTGAAGCAAATGTGGCCTAAGTCTGTAAACTACTCACTCATTTTTCAGTATTTCATACATACAGAACTATAGTGATAATGACCAAGAGGAAATACACTCCTGAAACACACTCCATAATTTAATTATTCCTTATTTTCATAGATGAGAACTACTTAACAATACTCAAGTTCATCTTAATTCCTCTGTTTCCCTTTTCCACCAGAGAGGCCTCCTTTAAGTCCCAACTGAAATCGCTTCTTCGAGTAATGCAAAACATGCATCCAATTATTTACACTATGGTTTTATTAGTAAATAGAAGCTTCAAGCCTTCTGTCAATTTATAATGCCTCACACTTCTCTAACTTCCTTATAAAGTGAAAGGACAATTTAGAGCCTGTCTTCACTTCATCATGGTGGGCAGGCAGGAAATACTGTCAGGATGTGTCTGCACCATCCCTACAAAAGCCACACCAAAGGAGAGGCTGTGGTGTTGTTTGTATTAATATTGCCACTACTCATGATAATTCTTTGAAAGAAACGCGTTTCAAATGTACCTATTTGCATCAGTGTCTCTTCCATGCTGTTGGTGGCTGTCACCATTGCCACTGAAGCACCCAGAGGGTCACTGTCAGGGAACTGCACAGGTTCGGGGACAATGCGTCGATCGTTTAACCCAAGAGGTCCAGCCAGTAATTCAAATTCCTCTTCTCCTGTCAGCTTTTCATCTTCATCTACATCTAACATATCCCAGTCTTCTAAAGTTGGAGAAATACAATTGGACTTGGTTACAAAGGCTAAAAAAATTTCAATTACTTGAAAAAACAGTACACACTCATTTTCTTATGTTTGTTGGTATAGATACAACACAGTAAATCGGGAAAACAAAATCCTGCACTTGGCTCCTCTCTATTCAACTTCATGTTTATATAAATTGCACAGAAGTTTCATGGGACATTCTGTTACGTATTAAGGTAGGTTTTCTCTAAGAATACAGAAACTAGAGATGATCACATGTAGCACAAGACAGGCCTAAAACGTGCAACACAGTGAAAAGCACAGAAATACAGTTGTGCTTTACACTGGGGTAACAGATATTCCAAAGTGTGTAATTCCAAAGTAACAACAGGTATTAAACATTTCTGGTCTTCATATTTATCAAAAACCCAAGAATTTCCAGGTTATAATTATACAGTCACTGATTTTTTCAACTCAAAACCTCCCAGACTAAAATACTACACCTAATTAGAAGATCATTTTAAAACACACCTTGATGTACAGTTACAGGTTTATTTGCATGGAGGCACATTTATGAAAAAATAAAACACTATGCAACTTAAAAACTTACCTTCATAGACACTGTCTTGTTTACCTATTAAATCAGGAGCCTGGCCTTTGTACCTGTACAAGAAAATAACAAAGGAAATGACTGGATGGCTCTAATATGTTAAAAATCTGCAGAACAATTTTAAATCTGGTTTCCTATTACGTCTAACTTTACTGTTTGGTCTACAGAGATTTCTGAATGATTCTAGAAATGGTTAGTAAGAGAGAAATACACAAAAGAGCTTCTAAAAGCATGTGCGGAGGGGGAAAGTATTTTTCAGTACTAAAGTGAGAAAGGCCCATAAAAAAATACAGGAATTGTCAGACAAAATTAATAAAAAGTTTTCAAAAGTAAATAAGAAGGAGGTAACATCCCAAGAAATTATTTCTTGTTTTTCATCTAAACCCCAGAAGTATCAAATTAACCTTTTTCCTAAATATGCATTTCTAATATACAGATAATGATTTTAAGACTCAGGAACAAGAGGACACAGTCTGTCAGGGGAGGTTTAGGCTGGATATTAGGAAAACCTTTTTCACTGGAGGAGTGATCCATCATTGGAAGGGTCTGCCCAGGGAGGGGGTGGAATCACCGACCCTGGAGATGTTTAAGAGTGGGCTCCATGAGGCACTGAGTGACATGGTTTAGATGAAGGGATGGTGAGAGGGAATAGGCTGGACTTGATGATCTCAAAGGTCTCTTCCAACCTTGTTAATTCTGTGATTCTGTGAAATTCTGCTGGGAATTCTTATCTCTTAAATCAAAATCTTAAAATGCTGACGCCAGCAAACACATTGAAGTTGCTTCCCTTCTTTACACAGAGTACTCCACTCTCTCGTATTTCCGTACCTTTCCGAAGTTGACGCTTTAGATTTGCTCTTCAGGGCTAAGTACTTCTCCCTGCAGATGCCACACAGTAAGTAGTAGGGATTCCCACTGCCACATTCCCCCCCAAACCAGCCGTCCACGTAGGAGCCGTTGCTGCGATAGCCCTGGCGGTTGGCGCTGCGCCCACAGCCCGGGTGGTTCCTCTTCATGTGCTGGTTGAAGCTCACAACGCTGGACTCACACAGCTCACAAACCACCACCTCTTCTCTGTCCTCAGCTTCACAAACGTGCTGCACAGGAAGATTTCCACAGGTTATTTGGACAGCCTGAGCATCCTCAGGGTAGATACCAAACATGCCAATACTCTCAGGTGAATGTTCCTGCACATTCCTGTTGCACACACAGTGATGTTTTTATGGTCAGCTTGCACAAAAGCAAAGCATAAACATGTAATTTATGACATAATGATGAAAATATAATCTCAGAACAGGAAAAACGATTGGAAGTTTCAGAGGAGNTAATAAACTGCTGTTAGTACATTTCTTTTTCACCTCAAGAGGTTTTTTTGTGCTCTGCACAACAATTCAGTGAGGACTATCACCACATCCTTCCCAGAGAATGAAATACATGACACAGCTGGATTAGGAAAAACTGGCTTAAAAGCAAATCTTGTTGTTACAGATCAGATACCACTAGTAATAACAGAAGAAGNCTCCTCAGACCTTGCCTGAAACCAGATCTAACAAAGAAAAACAGTCCTTTTTTGTTTCAACAAACTAAAATGCAACAGCAATTACCATTTCTGTCAGCAAATTTCAAGGTTTTATCTGAATAGGAAGTTCATTTTTCTGTAATTACATTTGTGTCCTAAGTCAGTAATTTCATGGAGACGTTTCAGTGAAAAAAGAGCTCTGAAATTCAATGTACACACTGAAACTTGCTTCCATATTGAAGTCGGGTAACATCATAACTAGGAGATGAAAGCTTAGTCCTATGGGCTAATTGCCTCACTGGACACTGATAATCCAAAAATGAATAAACTGCTGTTAGTACATTTCTTTTTCACCTCAAGAGGTTTCTTTGTGCTCTGCACAACAATTCAGTGAGGACTGTCACCACATCCTTCCCAGAGAATGAAATACATGACACAGCTGGATTAGGAAAAACTGGCTTAAAAGCAAATCTTGTTGTTACAGATCAGATACCACTAGTAATAACAGAAGAAGAATCATCTGGAACACCTATTTGATTTCTAATTGTTAACATAAGAACAACTATTCTAGTTCTGTTCTCATCCTTCTGGGGAGGGAGAANTCATATATACTCGGTTCAAGAAAGGTGTTGAGGTGCTGGAACGAGTTCAGAGAAGGGCAACGAGGATGGTGAAGGGGATGGAAGATCAGCCCTGTGAGGAGAGGCTGAAGGAGCTGGGGCTGTTTAGCCTGGAAAAGAGGAGGCTCAGGAGTGACCTTATCGCTGCCTATAACTATCTAAAAGGAGGTTGTAGCCAGGTGGGGGTCAGTCTTTTCTCCCTGGCCACAAGACAGGATGAGAGGTCACAGTCTTAAGCTTCAACAGGGGAAGTTCAGACTTGATATTAGGAAAAGGTTTTTCACTGACAGAGTGATCCAGATGTGGAATGGGTTGCCCACAGAGGTGGTTGAGTTGCCAACCCTGGAGGTGCTCAAGGGGAGGTTGGATGAGGTGCTGAGTGATATGATCTAGATGTAGATGCCAGGTTTAGTTGGACTATAGAGTGGACTAGATGATCTCTGAGGTCCTTTCCAGCCTTATCTATACTGTGAATACTCAATACTGCATAAAACTCTTAAATATCCACTGATACACATACGAGGGATTTTCTAAACGTCATGCCAAGTGCCAATCCCTCTCCTAGTTATTTACTGGATAAGCAAAGCCCTTGGAAGTCTGTGAGTCACTTACCAGCCCGTGCCAGCAGCGTTCGGGCAGCTAAATCGAATTTGTGCCTTCGCGTCACAGCCGAGCGACTTCTGGAGGGAGGGCCACTCGCAGAGGCTGCATTATCCACATGGTCCATATTATCAGGGCTACAAGAATTTATAATTTACAGGTAAGTCAATCCAAGTTTTGAATAACCACATACAATAAAGTAAGCAAAAATACTGAAGTCGTATTTATTAGCGTTTGTTTATTTCTTTCATGAGGTGAAAAGATTGGGAATTCAAGAATTTTCAGTTCCACTGAGCACATATTTACTGGGTTTGTGACTGAGATTGAATTCAAATTAGATGCAGCAGTGTCAGCACCTATTTGATCCATCCATAGTGGCTAAGTACTGCAGACATTTTGGGAGAGCACTCAATTTTTGCCATGTTAACTACAGCTTGAACTAGTTTTTTTCTCTTTTCTGAAAGAAATACTCAGTCTGGGACAAATTAACTGAGGGCACCTAAAAAGAGGTATCTTGGTGGGATCAAGGAATGTGAAGTGTTCTCAAAATATGCCTTGTCATCTTCCCTATTAAGAAAAAAGCTGGGATGATTCCTAAAAGTTGTCACCTAAAAATAAAACCACCATTTCCAGAATTAAAAAAACTGAAACAAACAGCAAAACCAACAACAAAAAAGAACCCACAAAAAAAATAAAATAAAACCAATCACTTTTCCTCCTTATTTAAGAGATAATTTAGCTATAAGGTTGCAAAGGTGACTAAGAAAGTAAACTTCAGTTTCATCAGCTCTGGACAAATGAAGAATTAATTTTAAAAGAAAGAGAGAAAAATACTTTTCCATGTGTACACTGAAGGAAAAAAAGCACCCCAATGAAACTTTGCTTTATTACTCAATGCAACTTCATTTTTTTCCTTCCGCTTTTTTTTGAGGGAAACAGGCTCAGTCACATTCTTCCCCCAGTTCTGCACACAAACAGTACTGGAAAATAAATGCCCCATGTGTATCTAATTTAACTGCATCTTAGCTCCTACTCACGCTGCAACAGAATTCAAAAGCAGCACTACAAAGTAACACTGTCAGCAGCAACGAACTTGTGAGATCCCCAGTTTCAGGAACAGATTACAAGCAATGACAAGAAAATGACACATTACCTTTCACTAAAGCCCTCCTCCATTTCAGTGGCATCAGCAGATGGGATATCACCTGGAGACTGCAAATAACAGTGATCCCCAGACTTCCCACCGCTCCCAGAGACGATTGTCCCATGTCTGGAATCTGCAGTCCCTTCTGACTGCGGCTCCTCATCATCCTCATTTCCAGGGTGTTCTATCATCCACATGGCCAGGACCGTGATATTCTGTGCATCTGCTTCCCCTCTGGCACCTGAAAGCAGGAAAACCACACTTTAGAACTCTATTTTATAATCAGTGATGGTTATAGAAATTAAAAATTAAGTATGCTACTGGAAAAAAAAGTGTTTCATGCGTATCTAATTTTTCTGTTCCAACTGATATTACAGCTATAGGTTACCTGTAGCTTCCATAGCTTTTGCAATTTGCCTGAGGGAGAAGCCCATCTCCAGCAAGGGAACAGCAATGGCAGGAGGAGGAGGGGATGTTGAAAGTCGGCTGCTTGGATCAGACAAAGCTTAAAAGACAGAAAATGTAAAATTTGAAGTGCATAAATCTTCCTTTGGTGTTACTTTACCAGATCTTACTTTGATATATTAGCTTCAAATAAGGGAATAATTGCTTTCAACTTTTGTCCCAACTCTCTTCCACAAAGTAAGATACTTTCTGCAATGAAACCACACGCTGGTCATTCTTAATGGGAACAAAGATTATCTGTGATTCTGTTTGATCAACTAGGATACTGATGATAATCAAAGAACTCATTCTTTTCATACATTTCTATTCTTTTCATTTAAAACTGCATCTAATTATCTATTTGATCTATATTTTGGTAGCTTAGGTAAAGTTTTCCTTGTCCAAATCATCAAGATTCCCAAAAGCTGTGAGATCACATGAACATTCCTCTTGAGCTACAGAAAGAGACCTCAACTAAGCTGGGAAACTATCTGGAAAATCTCTTTGTGGACGATGACTACATTTCTGTGCAGTCACTGAAATGAACTCTAAAAAGGTCAGTTACTGCCTCAAAACCAGCTCCCTTATCATTTGCCATAAAAGTGAGGTCTGATCAGCGAGGACAACAATGTACCAGCAAAAACTGATGTAAAGTCATCCCAAAGAGATGTGAAGCTGAGCAGACCAGCTGCTATTGCAACAATGAACTCACTAAAAACCCCAACCAATAGCATGGATGTAAGAGCAAGAATAAAAGGTTGGATCACTCAGGAATTTTAAAGCACAGATTTTGTTTCTCAGCAAGAAAATGAAATTTGGAGAACACACTTTAACTCAGACTCTTCTGTTCATTTAATACAAAACACATAAATATGTAGTTTGGTTTTGGTATTACAGTGACCCTCTGGCTCTTTGAGGTTTTCCTCTCTCTGGGTTCAATAAATTGCAGGTTTTATCCCGCAATAATTCATGTCTGAGCATGCTCAGAATAAGCCACACAGTCAGCTCATGAATATGTAAATAAGCTCCACCTGTAACCCCGCCCCCTGCAGCCCCTGAGCGCAGGGGGGACATTCCCAGGGCGGCCATGGTGACAGGACGGGGCTGCAGCAGTCCCAGGGGCCCCGCTCTTCCTGTGGCGGCAGCAGCCCCAGAGCCACTGCTTCCTCCGTGCACAGCTGCACAGTGTCACCTGTCACCATGGCAACCCCAGCCCACACACCACGTTTATA
>WEKX01025745.1:0-53379 GCA_013390025.1 Pitta sordida | reverse complement strand
CCTCTCAGAAAGTGAAAGGTTATGACTCATGCTTTCATAATTCTTGTGACATGTGTTTGAAGATTTATGTAATACTTTTGTGCTCGGGGCTTTATTCATTCGGTACTACAAACCTAGAAGAAAAATAAATCTGCAAAATGCAATCTGCAGTGGACCTTTGTGGCTACTCCTTCAGCAGAGTTGGGAAGCAGCAGTACCCAGGGAGATTCAGCACAAGACAGGATGCCAGGTGCAACTTGAACTCTTCCTTCATCATAGCAGTAGAGGTTTTCACATTATAAGATCATGCTTTGCTGTTAAAGAGTTTGAGCACTATTGTTTAAGTGGTTAAATTAGAAATGCTACTGGTTTTGTCTCTGGAGTGTCGTTCTACATTAGATGGAAATTAGACTTAAACAGTTTTCATTGCCATGATGGTTCCTGAAATGTGCTGGACAACTGAAAGTTGAGAATTTCAACTAGAATGAGCGTTTAATCTTTATCAGTGACAGATGTCAGTAATTTTACAGACTTAAGGCATTAGGATTTGCCATCAGTTAATTTTATCATAGGTCACTCTTACTTGCTTTTTCTATTTCTCCCAGTAATTCTCCTGATTATAAGTACCTGATGATATATGTATTAATTGGAACATATGACCAAGAAACATTGTAGTTTTAGCAACAGGGTTTGTTTTTTTTTTTAATACTGTGTAGAGAGTGGGTTTGTGAGCTAAAAACCATTATTTTCTATTCTGTCTACTTACAGAATTCTTGAAGTGAATCAGAATCAAAAGCAGGTGGAACAGGATATTAAAGTTGCCATATTTACACTGATGGTAGAAATAAATAAAAAGGGAAAAGCTCTGCTGCATCAGTTGGAGGTAATTTCTAGCATAAGAAATAAGAGTGACAATCTTAATATTAATATTAAAATAAAAAAACCTTTTTAGCACTAGTTCCCTGTGCATGGCCTATCACAATTCCAAAATGGAGCGACATCCTGTGCAAGCAACTAGAGTGTGGGGTTTTGGTGGAGGAAAGTTTGTTTTTTAAGGGGTGATTGCTGTTTTGTGTGTAATTATTATCTGTGTTCTCTGCTTTGGGAATCAGGGCTGTCTCTGAGCCTACTTTCTTTCTCCATGCTTTTGCAAGTCATAATTCTAGGCATCATACATGAAAAGTGTTCCCATCAGAAACGTTCATAAATTCGGCAATCCAGTAGCAAGTCACAGGATAGAATTGTCTAGGTTGTATACCTGGAAAAATATTACCTGCAATTTAGAAAAGTGCATGTGTGTGTATGAGGAGGCACATACACACAGAGATAGAGATAGGTATGAAATTGTGTTGTAAGAGAAAATGGGAATTAGCACAGAATGTCCTGGGATCTTGAAGAAATCTATATTGACTTTTCTGTTTGGTAGCTGCATCGGGGGGGGTGGGGAGGACAGGAGTGCTTTTAGAGGAGGTAAGAGAAACCACTTAATCATTGTGACTTACAAATACAGAAGCTAATGCCTGTTAACTGTAAGCTGAAGCCTCTGACTGGAACTGCTTTTCTACTTGCAGACTCTGGCAAAGGAGCATCAGATGAAACTTCTGCAGCAACAGCAGGAAGTGGCAGGTCTCTCTAAACAGCTGGAACATGTAATGAATTTTTCCAAATGGGCAGTTTCCAGTGGGAGCAGCACAGCACTGTTGTACAGCAAACGCCTGGTAAGGTTAGGAAGATGGCTCTCTTCATGTACTTAGAGGTTATAGTTCAGGCAGATACACATGCCTGTCAGTACTACTAGGGTATTAGAATTTTTAATTACTTTCTACTAATTAGAATATTTATATGTATTTTTAATGGTTTTCCCTTGAACATGAATACAGAACGTTTCTAATTCTCTCCTGTTAGACTACCATAGAATTATTGTAGGTATGCAGAAGTAGAAACAGCTCCTTTTCATCGGACTAAAAACCGTGAAACGCTGTGGAAGAAGGGTTGAGTGTTCTACATCATTGTTGCACTTCTTTTCGGTACTTGCTACAACTTCTGAGTTAATGAAAGATGGTGTATTTCATAGTGTCTGATATCTGGCATTTTAATGCAAAAATTACTGTATTTCTTTGTTGTGTCAGGCTCTTCTCCTACTAAAAGCCTTCCAAAATTGTTACAAATGAAGCTGAGGTGCTTTTTTTTATCCATACAAACAGTTGTGAAGCTGAATATTTCATTGTCATAATGACATTTGGGATCTGAGTGCATGTGCTCTCACTAAACTGATGTGTCATGTGAAGAGAAATCCTGGAAAATTTGGAATTCAAGCCAAAAAAAAAGCTGACTATGATTTGTCCAAAGGTTACTAGATTGTACTAGTCTGATAACGCAAATCTGTGGCTATGCTGAGGAGAGATACTAGATCCTTTTAATCTGATTCCTATAATTGGTTCACAAATTCTCATTGCTTAATTGAGCACCTACCAGAGAATTTTCTGTGTTTTATTTCTTCCATTTTGCATTTGTTGTTCGGTTTTGGTGGTGCTTTTTTCTTTTATACCCATTATTGATACTGCAAGCTGTAGTGGATAGTGGCATTACTTGGTTTTGTCAACTCCAAGTAGTTAAATTCACTTGGCCTGCCTTATACTGCCTCAGCAAGTCATATTTTTAATTGAATAACGAAAAAGTACATCAAACTGAGTCGTGTTGATATAAGTGCTTAGTGTTGCCACAAAGACTGTGCTATGTGAGTAAGGCAACAAGTTGCATTGCAGGCATTATGCAGTTGAAGAAAAGGCCCATCTAGCTCATAAAGCCTCGCCAAATGAGGAATATTTTTCAGAAGAACAGGTTGGGCTTTAGAAAGTTGAGCCTGCCTGTGGGCATCTTGTAAAATCTGCTCCTGAAGAGTGATGCATAGAGGAGCATGTGAGATTTCTGCTATAACATATCCCACCAGTTGAAACCAGGAGGGAGAAATGCCCATCAGACTTGAGTGCAGTGTTAGAGCTCAGAGGCTGTAGGGAAATAGCACACCAAACAGTTTGCAGGAAGACAATATCCCAGCCTAGTTCTCTAGCACAAGCTAAACCCTGTCAGCCACCACTACTACTAACTGGAGGTAACTGGTCTAGTTATGAGTTCATCTAAGGTATATGTGTGTGCACAGTAATAGGAAAATGATGGAGCAAAATAGGACAAGCTATGTGTGACCAGTGTGGGTAACAGGACAAAAGACTAGAATTTCTGTAGTGCCATACACTTTATTTTGCTAGTGAATTCCTAAGACATCTATATTAAAAATAGTAGTAGGGCACTTAAAGATTTTCCATGGTCATTAGTAAAACTTAAGTCTTGTTAATTTTTTTTGTATCTGGTCTTAAACTGACCTGCCTAAAATTGAAAGAAAAGCTTGCAAACTGGAAGCTCTGACAAAATTCCTCTGTAAAAAAACCTCAACAAACTATTATCATTTGAAAAGTTAGGACAATTTTGCCAAGTGTGTCTCTTGAACTTTTCCAGGAACTAATCTGTCATTCAAGAAAAACAAGCGTTGACCTCCACAAGTTTTTTTTCCTTTATCTGCTGCGTGGGATCCTAAAATTAGTGCTTGTTATCTTTCTGTATATCAACGTATGGTATTTCTAGGGAAACTATTTGTAGGAACTAGATAAATACTGAGCATTTGATGGAGTATTCTCTTGTGTAATCATAGTCCAGTCTTTGGAACCGAGGCATTAGAAGAATCTGAAAACATCTGTGAATCTGAGAGTTTTTGAAGACAGACTTTTTCTTTTGGCATATGAAGAAAACTTTAGTACAAAGGAGAATTCCCTGTAATTGTTGCCAAAGGGATAGCTTACTTTTCTTTAAAAGAAAAACTAATGAGCTAACATATGTTTGGGGGAAAAACCCCACAGCCATGGTCCTGGGAATCTGTATTTCACTTGCAAATAGTTAAAGTCATTGAATGTAATGACCAAGTCTGTGGAAGGATATGTCTTTCTTTGGGGAAGAATTATGAGGTTTTTTAGGCTGTAGTTGATTTATTTTTAGAACTACTTTAGGAATAAGGGAAAGATGTTAAAAGTATCTCTTTATTTGTAGCTTGGACAAGTTTCTCTATGTTTAACCTCTGTTCTCTAGGGGCTTTTTCAGAGGTTTTTTTCTGTAGATGATTTTTTTTTTGTTAGTTGATTGGTTTGTTTGTTTGGTTTGTATGTGTGTGTGTGTTGGGTTTTTTTTATGCTGTTCAAATACATGGCTCTGGCCCCAGAGGAAAAAAAGTCTTGGTTTTGTTCCTGTTCTAGATTACATTTCGACTGCGATATCTTCTCCGAGCAAGATGTGACCCTTCACCAGTGACTAACAATACCATCCAGTTTCACTGTGATCCTAGCTTCTGGGCTCAAAATATTTTCAATCTAGGTATGATAGATTTTTCTTAGCCCTTTGGTATCTTGATCCTGTTTTGAAAGCAGCTTTCTTTTTGTGAAGATAGCCTCTGCACTAGTGATTTCTTAATTTACTACATTAAATTTATTTCCTTACCTGTAGAAAACATTTAAAAGTGCATTGCATGGGAAAAAGTGTTATTTCTGAATGCTTATGATAAAGTACTAACAAACCTCTCTTGCTTGAATGGTGCCATGTGATGGTGAAAATATCAGGTTTCAGTTTTCTGGTCAATACATACAACTTCTGGCTTCTAAAAGACAGTACACAATGCATTTTTCCCTACTCGCTTTAACATTGACTAGACTTATTACAGGCAATAGGTTGGTGAGGGTTTTTTTCCATTTTGTTAAGCATATTTAGTATTTTTGTTAATGACTGATGCGGTACAATCATAGTTAAAATGTATGCAACACCAAAATTGCCAAGTGTCAAAATGAAAATAGTGTTATTCACGTTGGTTTGTATGTTGGCGAGCCTGGGCTCTCTCTGTGCCTAATGGCTACATGCAGGAACTAGAATGATGCTACACACATGGCTTCTCAGCTCTTGGGATAAAAAAGGGGAATACAAAATGCAAGGATTTTCCTCCTCCTTCACATAATCTATCCCAAAATAAGCCAGGGTACTCTGCACAGGATCCACAGATCTCAGATGAGGATATGGGAAGAGGAGTGGTGGGGGGTGATTTCATGTTCTGTAGCAGGGATTGTCCAACTGTCATGTGATGCACCCACCCCATGAGATGAACTCTCCTGGGACGCAGCCCCAAATCTCCAGGAGAGAAGAGAGTATGAGATATATATCTCTCACTTGTACTGAGAAGCTATTGTGCAACCTTTCACAGGTCACTGAAATGTTTTAACTCCACATCTTGGACCATCATTTTTCCTATGTAATTCTATTTTAAACAAAGTGTCACTGTCTTTTTTCCTCTACACACTGTGTGCTATTTCATTGAGTCAAGCAAACTGTTCTATTTGGAATTCATGTTTCTTTGATGAGGTAGCCAGAATTTTGCATGAGTTTCATGTAATCACACTATATATATCTTCAGATAATGTATCTCCCACGTCGTTAATGTCTAAAACTCGCTTCTCTAGTCGGTGGAGACAGATAAAACATCTCCAAGTGTGCTCATCGCATCCTAGAATTGGTGCTGTGTACCAGTTAAGAATGTCCTTTGAGTGTTTGTTTCCTTTGAATATCTATGATGTTGACTCAGAAACCAGAAAGTATCACAATATCCTTGGATTTTATGATTCAGTTAAATTGTTTTATCAGATGATTAGATCAGGAAACCATTTCAATTGAAACTTTGCTCCCTTGCTCTTCTGGACAGACCGGGAGAGCTTCCCAAGAGATTCCACTATATATAGGAGGCTTCAGCAGAAGACAGTTTGCTATAAAATCAACCTTTTTTTTTTCAGCAAACAAAATAAGTAGGATCCCTTATCTCATGTTTATCCATTCTTTATGTTACAATAATGGACAGTGACTGCATGGAATTGAAGGAGCTAAACATGAAAAATACTATTTCTGCTAACTGCTATACTTTGGTGTTGGTTTTATTTATTTTGTTTGAAATAGGTTCTTTGGTAATTGAAGATAAAGAGACCTCACCGCATATGCCTAAGAGCCCTGTGATGGAACCGAACTTACAGCCAGCAGGCAGCTTACCTTCAAACCAGCTATCCAAGTTCCCAACACAGATAAGCTTAGCTCAGCTCCGACTCCAGCACATGCAGCAGCAGGTTATGGCTCAGAGACAGCAAGCTCAACGCAGAGCAGGTCCAGGAGTTTTACCAAATCCAAGAATGCCAGGAGCCATGCAGCAACCTTCTGCTTCTCATCAGGTAAATTATGATTATTTCCAGAGAAGAGTCGTCTTTTTTCCATGTCACTGAAGGAGAATGTAAAGTTAAGATACAAAAAGAGAGAGAAATTAAATCTAAGTAACTAACTTCACATAGCTTCATCTTCAGCATATGGCTGGGTAGATGGGTTAGGGAATATTTTTTTTACTGGTAATTGACTGGGCATTCTAAACTTGCCTGAAAAAATGTGTGCTGGCATTCAGCCTATATGTGTTTATTAAAAAAAATTGTAGCATACACAGCTGTATATAGTACTGAGCTACCTTTTTGCATTTTAGTCAAATGATCAAAAGTGAATCTGTCTTTAATTTTTTTCCACATCAGTTTTGCATAATACTCATTGGTTCTCCCATATAACTTTCCAAGCTGTCACTGGGTCTTGTGATGTATCTTCCTTTATTATATCAGAATAATTTAAAACTATCTACTAGGTTTTGGGTTGAACATTTAAAATTCAAGTGTAATGTGATCATTCAGATAAATGGTGTGGCACTATTTGTTTGCATATAATTTGTGAAGGGTTTCAGAAGTTCAAAAGGACTACTTAGTAAAAAAAATTTCTGGAACATTCAATAGATATCAGATAGATATCAGCTAACTCGCAGAACTGATTTCTTTTTGTTTTTATGCAGGCACCTCCGCGCTTAATTAATTTTCAGAATCAAAGCTCCAAGCCAAATGGTTCAGCTCTTCCTGCACAGCAGATGAGATTTCCCCAAAATCAGAACCTACCAAGGCAAGCAATAAAGCCCAACCCATTGCAAATGGCATTCTTGGCACAACAAGCTATAAAACAGGTACAGTTTCTTTCCCTATCCCCATACCGTGTAGAAATAAAACATCAAATGTTCTTTATATCATATTTTATAATATGCTTGTAGAGTGCTTTTCAGTTAAACTGGAGAATGCATCTTTTCTCTGTGGTAAGATACCTTCAGTTTTTTTAATGAAGTAACTGTCAAGTTTCTTTCATTTTGTCAGTTCTAAGCAGCCGAAGCACACTGTGTGTGTGCTGTGCAGGCATTTCATTCTGTTGTTTGCTGTTACTGAGGTTTCTGACCACTCATGCAAAACTTAGCATGGCTGTGGTCTCCACACTACAATCAGTCAATAAACAAAACAGAAAATCTCAACTGATCTTGATGTTAGTGACTTCAGCAGGAACCAGGTAAAACCTGGACTAAAAATCTAGAGCTGCAACAAGTATGGCAGATGTGAACTTTTACAGGTGAGGAGAGAAATGAAAGATCACGATTGTGTAACCTCTGCTGAGTAAGACTGATAAATGCCCAGCTAACCAGCAGCTGAACTGGGCCAGAAGTAAAAACACGTCATATGTTTTTGGATGTTCAGAAAGGCTCATCTTTATTAATGAACATATTGACACAAGAAATAGATATCATGCAAGGGAAAAAAAATGATGTTAGTAGAGGTAAGCAGGGAAGAATCAAATGAATCTCCAGTATGAAAAGTGGTGTAATACCATTCCTGTTTGCAATGCTTATGATGTTAGAGAACTAAGTCAACTAAATTTAAGAAAGTTACACAATGTCTAAGAGAGGCTGTAAGAACAAAAATCAAGTCACTTCTATTCTGTGCTTCTGGAAAGATGATCATCCTGTCTGCAAGCATTTTAAGAATTTTTGTTATCTAGTAATGCCTTTCTGAAATTACAGACCAGTAAATAGAAAGACTGACTAAAAAAAAATTGAGCGGAGTCAAATTTTACCTACAGGTGCCATGAAAGTCCATTAAAGTAATTGAAAACTGCACACATCCAAATGAGAACGAAATTTAGTCCTACTTGACTGTGCACTTCATATCATGGCTTTATATGTGTATATGGATGGAGAGCCAGTCAGCATTTCAAATTCTTCATCACTCACATGGTAGCTATTTACTTAGTAAAGCACTGGAGCAGTTGTGCATTCAGCCTATTACTTCTAATGCTTTTATTTCACAAAAACTGTTAAGTTTTTCCTGCATGAAATATTAATAGATACTTAATATTGAGGTATAGCTTTGACTTTAAAAATTTGCATTCATTTATTCTATTCATAGTTTTCAACTACAGTCAACTCTCTTTTATTGCAGTACTGTGGGGCAGGTTCTGCTGCACCTCCCCTGCCCCACCCCATGAAGCCCTCTGTCCGCATTCATAGGCAGTTCACTAATATTCAAATTTGCCCCACCCCCTCGCACCACCCCCCTCAGCCCTGATGTGTTCTGATGCTGTTTTAGCACCCCTCCCCACCATGTGTCGGTGTTTGTGTGGGCTTTTCCCGGTGCTCGTGGCCACCCTGCACCGGGAAAAATGTCTTTTCCGCTCAGCTGGGGGAAGCTGGCGCTGGGATGATGCTGCCTGAGCCGCTGTCCCAGCGTCTCTCTGTGTGGGTAGACCTGGTCTTGCCATACTTTGGGTAGTCGTGGTGTCTGATCTTGGATAGCACGTCTGCCCCTGAGAAAGTCTTGGACACCATGTCTAACCTGAGAGTTTGTAAATCCTTCATAACTGTGCAAGTCATCCCCGGAGGGATGTGGGCAGACCGCAGCCTCTTTGCTCTGAGTGGAGCGAGGCAGGTGTGGCACCGGGGGACCTGCTGTATCCTCCTCACTCGGAGGGAGCCGGGGCAGGCGTGGCACGGGCAGAACTGCTTCAGCCCCCTTGCTCCAAGTGGAGCGGGACAGGACAAGGCGGGTGTGGCGTGGGCATGGCACCTGCAGAAGTGCTGCAGCCACCTCGCTCCGAGCAGAGCAGGGCAGAGCAGTGCACTGGTGATCTGTGCGGCATGGCATGGCAGTTAATTTGAATATTCATGACTGCCTACTTGGAATGTTCATGACTGTCAGTTCACACAGATGTGAATGCCCCACGAAATGGACCTCCCCAATCGTGGGGTAATCATGCCATGAAGGGGTGAAACCGCAACTGGGAAACCGCCAAGTAGAAAGGGATGACTGTACTTGTCATCTTCCCCTGTCTTATAAGATTGGTTCTTGAGATGAGATAACTGCAGAGTACATCAGGCTCTTATGTTTAAATTCAGCTTCCTGAACTAAGATGATTGTTTTATCAATATATTCACTGATCTGCAGCAAAGAAAATAATGCTGAATTTTGGATTATTGTCTTTTCGTTTTAGTGGCAGATCAGTAGTGGACAAACTTCAACGGCCAGCAGTACATCAACTCCATCCAGCCCCACAGTCACCAGTGCTGTTGGATGTGATGGGAAGACATATGGTCCCCCTGTGATAGATTTGAGTTCCCCAGTGGGTAGCTCCTATAATCTACCATCTCTCCCTGATGTAAGTGTAACATAGAAGCAATATTTTATTGATTCATTTTTGAAGCAGGTGCTACTGTTTTTGAGAAGTAGAAACCTTTTAGACTGAAACTCTTAATTTGTTTGTTGAAATCAGATCACTCCAGAAAAAAACCAACAATGCAGTGTTGCCTGGATGTGGCTGGAGATACTCAGAGCTCTTCTGGGACACAGCTAAGAAAAATAACATTACAAGCTGTAATTATAATTGGACTTGTTTATTTGGATGCTGCATAATTTTCTCCTACCCCTTGTAATGACACAATAATGTGTTAGCTTTCATTTACCAGTGTCTGTAGATACCACTGATTTGCTGATGGTATTTCTGGTAAATTTTCAACATTTTAAAAATGTATTTTCAACCTACTGGAAGAGTTACCTTGGCTAAGTATTAATGGTCGGCATACTGGTTTCATGTATTCCTTATGTCTTTTATTTTTGGTACTTCTTCGTATGTCCTCTAGCATGCCTGTGAGCTGGTGATGGAGCGTTGTAAGATCACCTTTTCTTAAGCTTCTCTTTCATAGTTTTTTTTTAGTGGTACTTGTTTATTAGAGGTCCGTGTTGGAAGTGTTGAGTTTTAGGGACTGGAGAACAAGCCTTGTGGGGAGCGACTGCGGGAGCTGGGATTGTTCAGCCTGGAGAAGATTAGGCTTGGGTGACCTCATTGCTGTTTACAACTACCTGAAGGCAGGTTGTAGTCTGGTGGATGTGAATCTCTTCTCTCAGGCTGATGACGCCAGTACAAGAGGACATGGCCTTCAGCTATGCCAGGGAGGGTTTAGATTGGATGTTAGGAAGAGCTTTTTCACAGAGTGATCTCTCAGTGGAATGGTCTGCCCAGAGAGCTGGTGGAGTCGCCATCCCTGGACGTGTTTAAGAAAAGACTCGATGAGGAACTCATTGACATGGTCTAGAGAATGGGATGATGGGATGGGGAATTAGGTTATTAAAATAAAAAAAAAAAGATGACATGACCCTGAGATTAGTTCAGATAAATAAAACATGGTGCTCATGGCACCAGGGTAATGAGTTCAATCCCTGTATGGGCATTCACCTAGGGGTCAGACTTGATGATCCTTGTGAGTCCCTTCCAACTCAGAATATTCTGTGATTCTGTGACTTTTATTTTCAAATGATTGCAAAGCCTGTTTTTTTGATATCTGGTTTGTTTTGATATAAGGTTTTTTGACATCTGAAATGCCATGGTTTTTTAGTCATAACTTGCTATTACTTCCTATTTCTTGCACTTGTATTTTGTCCTCACAAACGAACTGTGTGTTCTATTTATTGAAATAGAGAACATAGAGTACATAGTCACACTGTCTGTCAGGCTTAAAAGGTGAACTACACAACATGGTCGTAAAGCTACTGAGTCTGTGAGCCATTTTTAGCATACTTATTTTTGGGCACAGTATTATGAAATCTTCTATTTGCATATAGTTGAGTTTATGCTATTAAAATATATGCCCCAAATCACTGCAAATATGCTGACTTTGCCAAGGCTTCTGCATCCACTCTGGATATATCCTGCACATAAATGAAACTTCAGTGGTCAGTGTGTTTGACACCAGTGGGTTTGTAAGGTGTCCACTAAGAAAACCGATTCTAAGGCAAGGTGTTTTCTTATCAAACGTTATCTTATGTATGGGAAGGAACCAAACATTTCAAAAAGTCATTCCTTTTTATCAAACCAGAATATATAATTTTTACAGAAAGTTAAAATGGTAAATTGGGAGTCCCTGAAATAAAATTCTGTTATCTGGCCTTGAGCCATGGGTGGAAAGAACAAGTGTTGTTTTGCTGTTTTCATGTTTGAGTCAATATGAATAGCCCCTGTACAGAAGGTACATGGGACAGGTTGGTTGTGTATAGCTTATTATCTTTTTTAGAGTATATAATCAAAGTGTGTTCAGAGAAGGTGTGGAGATAAAATTAAACTCTTGCTTTATTGTATGTAAGCTGCCTCTCTGATGTAAGCCTTATCTGAAGCTGATGGAGAAATTATCTGATTGAAAATGGAGCACTGTCTGGATTTGGCTATTCCATTTTCTTTTTAGATAAAGCAAAGTGGCCTGTTTTAAAGTAATCATCTCACTTTTGGATGGTTAAAGTTAGATGAAATACATTTTAATCTTCACCTTCAAAATTATGGTACAGCAGAGTTCAGGTTTTGGTTCAGTTTTTGTTGTTTTGAAGAGATTTTTTTTTCCCCTCCCAACACTAAATGCTTCCCCTTCCTTCCCCACCTTTTAGATTGATTCTTCAGGAAACATAACACTGGATAATGCCGTAAGGAAAGATGGCACTACAGAGCAGAATCAGCCAAAACCCCCTTCAAACCGGACTGTGCAGTCACCAAACTCGTCGGTGCCATCACCAGGCCTCTCAGGTAATTGAAATGCAAAGGAATTTTCTGTTTAAGTGGTGTAATTGAAAAATCTAATGTGGCAACGTTAACACTGATATCAGAATTAATTGTGTTTATTTTATATCAAAGATTAGAAATAAGGAAACAGGGCAAAATTGTAGAAATCCTTGTAGGAGGTTGAGACAATATTTTAGCATTGTGAACAAGTTAAGTAGCCAGATCTTGAAAACATGGAGGGAAAAAAAACAGTAGATTTTAGCAAATTGGATAGAAATCCCTAGAAAAGTTGTTACACTCTCAGGTGTACAACAAATTAAAACCTAGTAGCTGTGGTAAGAGTCAAGTAACAGGAGACTAAAAAGGGTGACTTGGGAAGTTTGATTTGGATGTTAGAATATGTTTTTCAAGCCAGGGTAGTACAGCACTGGCACAGGTTGACTAGTTATTGTGATGGGTAGCTAAATGTGGTGCACCTGAAGGACCCAGGGGATTCCTGTCACCCTGGCTGGTGGCCATCAGCAGCCGTTCCCATTTTCTGACCTGTGTGAGTGTGAATTCCCAGTGAGCACTCATGCAACATTCATGCACTTGCACGGCATTCACAAGTCCAGGCAGGTTACCTGAGACAGGTGGATTAGGCATTCACAGGCAGCACAAACAGCCCACTCAGGTTTCTCAGGACTGATTCTCAGAAAAAATGTCCTTCACAACTCTTCCAGCTACCTGGTCCCCAGACCTTTGATCTCTCATATCTGTCCCCCAGACTTCTTCCTTCTCACCAGCTCTAAGCGTCCTGGCAGTTCTCCAGAGAGGTCTCCTAGAATATTTACTAAGGTTAGACAAAACAAACAGCAGTGATCAGGTGGTGGGGTCAGCCTGGCAAAGCCTGCTTACTGCAATGGGGCCCCTCTCATGAATATGTATTAAATGGGGTACATTTAATTGAGTAGATGGGGGTTGAGTAGATGACACTGCAGGAGAAATATTCGCCTATGCCTGTGTACTTGTGTGACTTGTATCTCTGACTTGGCACAGACCTATGTTTTGTTCTGATCTGGTCCTTCTATCCTAGGAGGAATCAGTGTGACAAACGTACACCCTCCAATGCGTTCTCCCAGTGCCTCCAGTGTTGGGAGCAGAGAGAGGTAAGGCAAGAGCGGGATAAGGGGAATTGTAATTTCCACCTTTACAGAACATGCCTCTTCTCTGTTTAATGCACGTAGATGTCAATTTGCCTCACCTTCTCTGTTAACAGGTCGGGCCTGGTGGTTGTTACAGCACTCTTTGCATTCTAAAAGTAGTAATTTCATTTGTAATGTATTAATAGCATATCTACAAATGTACAAATTAACTCTGTAAATGATGACTAGGTTGGTGTTATTAAAAGAATGCCAATTCTGAGTCAGGTTTTAAATTCAGAAAAATCAGCTAAAGGAAAAAGTTGAATACTGAAGCTCATGGTGGAAGTATAAATTACTTCAGATTTAAGAAACTTATGTTATAAAGAGGGTTATTAAGAATTTTCTGCTGCAGTACAGTTAAGTGAACACTAGATATCTGCTGAGAGCCTACACTAATGTTTTTATCCCATTACTGATGGAATATTAATGAACAAATACATTTACACAACGCTGTTTGAAGAGTGCAAATCCAGTAATGTGTTGCAATAAATTCAAGCATACATCTGACATGACATTAATTTTTCATGCAGAGAAAAATCAGATGACATTCATCCTACTTGAGTTGGAAATACAGGTGCTTTTTAATATAGAATACCTTTTGCTATATTCAATTACATGGTAAATTCTGTGAAGGACTCTTATGAATAGTTTAAATGTTTATCTGAAGAGGCCTTTACTTGCATTTTAAAAAATGTGATTCTGTCTGCTGCTGCTTAAATTAATTTTGATTCATTTTGTTAGATTTAAAATTCTTAATATTTATTTTAAAAATAATGATCTGGTATTTTTTAGTTTGCTTGTCCAGTCTCCTGTTATGACTAAATACATGAAAAAAGACAGATCTAGTTCTAAAAGTATGACCCCAGTTTTGGTAGAGCTGCAAGGCTGTAGAAAACTCTCCCAAGATAATGTAAATATGTGTTTTATCTGCCTTATTCAGTTGTTTGCAATGATCAGTTCAACTCTGGAGAAACACTGATCTTCCTCAAAATGTATTTACATCTCCAAAGTGATGTGATGTTCAGTGGAAGTGCTTTTCTGTGTATGACCTGAAAGAAATGGAGATTATTTGTGAATCTTGTACTAGTGAGCAGTCAAACCATGAGTAATTCTCTAGTTCTGGAACTGCACCATTAAAATGTTCCCTTTTGGTAATGCTTTTTTGACATACATCAAAGAAAATAAGCTTGGATGTTGTATTTTATGAAAGTGCCTAGGATTCAAAGAAGCAAAATAGATAAGCATCCTGAGGTCTTGGAAAGCACCAGTGTACAAAAGGCATCCAGTTCTGACTCTTAATTTCCCTTTTTTCCTGCCTCTCCCTGTCATTTACAGTTCTGGCTCATCCAGCAGGCCATCAGGAGCTGATTCTACGCACAAAGTCCCGGTCGTTATGTTGGAGCCGATCAGAATTAAACAGGAGTCAAGTGCACCAAGCGAGAACTTTGATTTCCCAATTGTTGTGGTGAAGCAAGAAACAGATGAGGAACCCCGGCCTCGGAATGTAATATTAACAGCTATAAGGATCTTTCTCTTTGGAGGGTATTTTGTATTTATGGAGAGTAAAATAATTTACTCGTATTCTGTTGGAAACTCTTCAGGGGAAAACTAAAAAGCTAAAAAAGCTAAATAAAGGGAAGAGGTGGTGTTCAAAATCAGACTAAATGTACTGCCAATTAAATTAACTGTTGTGATCAGACTACTTTTGTCCATTAAAAACCTGTGAAGATGAGAAACAGCTTGCAGAGATCAAATTTTCAGGTGCTGCTAGGAAATGTTTCCGATCATAGTGCAGTAACAGGCATAAATAAGATTGCTAGATTTTTGGGACATCAAATACTAGACTTTTATTAATCTGGCTTCCTTTGTGTCTTCCTACAGTCCATACTCACTTCATTGCTGTTAGATGGCAATCACAATTCCGATGAAGCCATCTTAAGAACAGATGCACCGGACAGCACGGATGATCAGCCTGGGGTACCGCAGGAGAACACATTCAGTGGGAAAACGGGATGGATAGGACCCTCCCATGTTGGGGAGGGCAGAAAAGAGGATGATCCCAATGAAGATTGGTGTGCTGTGTGTCAAAATGGAGGGGAGCTCCTTTGCTGTGAGAAGTGTCCCAAAGTATTCCATCTTTCTTGTCATGTCCCTACACTGATGAGCTTTCCAAGGTAATTTTAGCCCCTTCAATTCTATCTAAAATTGCACTAAAAGACATAAACTTTGTATTGTGAAACACAGGATTAAAAGTTTCAGTCTCAAAGGAAGCAATGTCGTCTTTAAAGTCTTGAATACAGAAGTTTTCTTAATTGGTGAAAATTGGAATTTACGTTGAAACTTCAGTTTAATTGTATTTTTTTCTACAAAATCTGTAAGAAAAATTCATCACTTATTCGGCAATTAAGCAAGATCACTTACATCTAGGACATGTATTATTAAAACTGGGACACAGAATTACCAATCTGTCATTAAATGTTTTAAGGGTGACAGAAGATACCTAACTTTTTTTAATAACAATTTAAAAAAAAATCTCAAAAAAAAAAAAAAGAAATGTCTACAGGAATAATCTTAAGCATATAGTATTAAGTATATTACTTACTACAGTGCTAAGTGTGGCTACACTCCAAGCATGGGATATGTTTCTTGACTGACATCTAGTAATATCTCAGTCAATGTTGAAACAAGCATTAAGCTTTCTTGATTGGCTGTTACAAAACTATTACTCAGTTTCTTGACTTTCAAAATATGGTCATAAGTAGATTATTGTTACAGGCATTACCAGTGTTTGCTTCTGGAATTAGTTTCTTTGATTGAAATAAATGGTATTTTGCAATGTCCCAGCTTGAAAATGTCATGCAGGAAGCTTGTTTGTGTTGAAGAGTAAAAACATTGGTTGTAACATGCTCATTGTTTAATCCTTTTATAAATATTAGGTTTTCTGATTAAATATCTATATAGATTCCTGGTGTAAAACATTTAGATGACACCTTAGATTAGTACAGCGATCATCTCTGTGCTATTTTGAACGGGCATACTCCTGCAAGTGTATCTAAAATGTTATTTCAAATTGCATATAAAAATGTTTCTCTTTCTTTTGAAGCTTCACATTGCAGGGGTTATATTAAAACAATGCTCTATTGCAGCTTTTCCCATAAGCAAAACCTAGTACTGTTTCAGTAAGCACTTAAACTAATAAATATTTGTGCCTGTTTGACAAGGAAAAAATTTTTAAGCAGGCAGATAACTATGTATTACAAGACTTAGTTTCTGTTAAATATTCAAGAAGCCTTTAAAATGTTTCCTTTTTAGTGGGTGTTTCAGTGGAAACTGAGGTGATGATGTCTGGGGGCAGGGTAGCCAAAAGCAACCTTGATGAGAGGTGTTCAGATCTGTGGTGCATTGTGTTCTTGGTCTTCATGGTTAGCTGAAGTTTTCTTCTGACTTCAGATGTAGTGTCAGGTTTTGTTCTCATCTTTGTGGGCTTACTTTTTTTTTCCCCCCAGCTGTAACTACTAAACAAACTTTACTGTCTTAGCATTAGTTCCTTCAAAGACACAAAATAGTTTCTTTATTATTATGTTAGCAGTGTCCATGGGCTTCTTTCATCATTGCCTTTTGTTTTTACTTCAAGTGGATAGAGCAATTTCTTAGGTTCATGCAGTCACTGACTTTGGGTTTGGGTTGGAAGGGACCATTAAAAGGCCATCTAGTTGCCAGGAGCAGGTTGCTCAGAGCCACACCCAATGTGTGGCCACCCCAATGTGACCTTGTCTCCGGGGATGGGGCCTCTACCGTGTCTCTTGTCAACCTGTGCCAGTGTTTCACCACCCTCACTGTAAACTTTTTTTCCTTTGTATCTAGTGTGAATCTACCCTCTTTTAATTTAAAACAGTGTTCTCATGTGGATTCATGAGGTCACTGTATCTTTTTCCCTTCATTCCAATCCACCACACTCTTCTAATTCTTGGATATTTTAATGCATCATTGCTCCATCCTCGATCTGTGTCACAAAATCTTTAGGTCACGGCCTGTATCAATTTTTATAGATCTACCACATAATTTCTATGATGCTAGTCCAGGCATAGGGGTATCACTGTGCCATACATACCACTGGGAAGTTAAGACAGTAAACATCTTCTGGTAGTAAAATGTCTACTATTCACCAGCGTATGCTAAAACTGGCAGATGGTGAAAATCTTTGGATCACTCTGAATAAAAAACAGATTTTTTTTTTCCTTTTCATTTGGAAAGTCTTCTACCTGACTTTCAGAATTAAATAAAAGGTGCTGCAGAAACTATTTCCCTTTTGCAAAGATATTATACCTCTGAGTAAACACAGGCAGATAGATCTTTTAACTGGTTATTGCTGAATTCTGTCTACTGTGTGACAATCCAGCCCTCTTGTGGTTGTATTCAAGCATGCAAGTTTCTTCGTTTATGGATAACTATATTCAAAACAGACTCTTCGTAAGTTTTTCAGAACTTTGACGTTCATAAATTTTGTTAGAGGATGAGTGAACATAGCCTGCTGAACTAATTATGTACTAATTTTATGCTGTTCTTTAAATCTTCAGGATTTTCTTGAGCCAACTGACAAGTATGAACATCCTGAAAGTTTTAGGGGGTGAAATACTTCAAGTTTTACAAAAACATCTTGTCTAGGGTTCTCTATATAGATTAGTAATGTACTGTAGGTCAAGCTTGTAGAGAACATCTACTTGTCACCACATAACACTAACACTCTCCTTCTGTTTAGCCCATATGATTCCTTCTATCTCTCTGTAGTTGGGAAACAGGGCTCTTAATAGTCCTTTGCTTGAATTCTGTGAAGTCAAGTGAAAAATTTCAGTGCTGACAAAGGTAGATACCATCTGTCTATTAAGACAAACCATCTTCCTGCTAGGGCACTGTTAATGACAATGGTGCCATTAAAAAGGAAACGAAATTCTAATACAGCATATTTGCCAGCAGCCTCTGCTTTTTGTAGCGTTTTAAAAACCAACACATGATGCAGAAAAAATACACCCCACAAATGAGAGTCTTACCCAGAAATATGTGGAAAGCCATTGTAAAATGTGTGCTGTCTCACTGAGGTAGTGTCTGTTTATCTTCTCTAGTGGAGAGTGGATTTGTACATTCTGTCGGGATTTGTCCAAGCCAGAAGTTGAGTATGACTGTGATAAACCTGCTCACAGCTCTGAAAAAAGAAAATTGGAAGACACTGTGGGTTTGGCACCAATAGACCGTAGGGTAAGAATAAAATTATTACTTAAAACGTTTTTAAGCTGAAACAATTTTCAACCATGTTAGAAACTTTCATCAATATTTTACCTGGTCTCAGCTGACAACTTGTGTAAATACACTGAAATTAGTATTTTATTTGTACATATTAGTATTTATTAATTAGTCTAAATGTAAACCCATTTGTGGCAGAGTGTAGGGAGAAGACTCTTGATCAGGTGTGAGAAGTATGACACAGATTATCTGGATGATTATGATTAGACTTACTGCTAATACAGTATCTAAATATTGCCGGTGCAGGATAGAATATAGCCAAGTCTAAAAGGTTATAACCTAAGCAGCTCTGGCTGGAGACATGCAGGGTTACAGCCTTTGGCATTGCAGAAGGCACAATGACAAAGCAGCAAAGCACCTATGGAGCTACTTTAGGGTTTTATCTCTGTAGGTGATCTTAGCGCTTTTACTCAGCAGCCCAAAAGTGAATGCTCCCCTCTTTGGGCTGGATGTGCCCTGCAGGCATCCCTGCTGGGATGGGATCCATGTGGAAGCTGCCTGCGACTGGAGAGATCAGTTTGCTCAGTTGGCGCAGTCTAGAAAGTCAATCACAATCATCACAGCTCTTCCATCTCTGGAATGCATTAATTATGCGAGCATCCAGACAGTTCCTCCTGCAATTCCCACCTGGTGTTCTGGTCTTAGGACAAATCACATTGTCCATCAGGACACAGTGTTGTGTGTGAAGGACACACTCCAAGACCTGACTATCAGTCACACAATTATTTACATGTGCTCTATTTGTATTTTGAGCTAAATGTAAGTCCTGTAAATGTTCTGATAAGCAATCAGCAGGCATAAAGTCACTCAAAACTATTTTTAAAATCTCTTTGGAGGAAGATCCAGTTTAATGTGTTTGTATACACAAAGAAAAAGGGAGAATTCTGAGCATGTTTCATATTTTCTGTAGTTTGTAATTTTAGTATAAGGATTCTCAAATTTCTTGGGCATCTATTTTTCTTGACACAGAAATGTGAAAGACTCCTGCTATACCTCTACTGTCATGAAATGAGTCTTGCTTTTCAAGAACCAGTTCCTCCCACAGTATGTATCACTTCTTTCCATTTTATATTAGTAGCAAATTTACCGTATTTCTAATGGCATTTTTATGTCCCATTACAGTCCATTAGCAGAAGTCAAGTTTCCCAGACACTGAGTGTATTAAATGTGTTTAATTTTATTAAAACTATCTGAAAGGGGAAGTTAAAACTTGAAGCATTGGATTGGAAGGGGATTTACAAGAAAAATTCCCCAGTAACTGAATTTATTTAATACTTATATAATAGGTACAAAATGCAAGTTCTCATGCTGTCTGCTAATAACTTAATATGCTGAGTGACATCACTAAAAAGTTGAATGGGGATATATTTGGATTTTCTAAATGCTACCTGATTGTGAGAATTAGGGTACTTGGTAGTACTAATACGAAATTGAATTTCTTATTATTAGCTTGAAATTAATTAGTTTAAAATGATAAACAATGCCTGGGTGCATTAGAAGTGCAAGGATACACAGAAGAGTTACGGCATGATGAGATGAAAAGACATTCTTCAAGACAATTCAATGGGGAAAGAATTCATCAATAAGTAATATGCTCCTATGCAGCCTTTTTTCCATTTGAATAGGAATTGTGAAAAACATTCCACAGAATTTAAAAAAGAAATGGCACAAGAGATTGATTGATTGATTTGATCGTATGATGGTCATGTGTTACTAAATTCAGGTATCTCTTAAAATGTGACACTAGTTAGGAAAAAAGTATGAAAAGATTACCATTGAATTTCATATCTTATTTTCTAATTTCTAATTCTTTATAAAGAAAACACAAATCTTAATCTTACAACCACAGTTTGAGTGTCAAAATCATTGATATCTCTGAAGTTTGCTTCCATTTTAGAGGACATATTTCATGACCAAACTTCATTTTAAGCAACCATTTACCATCTCCCTTTCAGTTATCCATTTCAAGGTCATCTCAAGGATGAATCTTAATAGATAGTTTGTTTGGCTACATCTGAAAATAATGTCCAAACCAAGCCATTTGCTCTATTATATGCAATCAGTATAGGCGGAACCTTTATTTCTTTCTCTGATTTTAAAATAGGCATTGGAAGGAGTATATTTTATGTAGCAAAACTATCATATATCACTGTTACTCCAGAAATTGTCTGCATGTTTGTTAAAAGTACAATTCTTGTATCTCAGAGTTGCACTTTGAAGATAAGAGTAAGCCTTGCCCACTGCCTCAGACCTAAAGGTGTATAAAACAATAAGCAATGAACATGACTGCATTTGGTATTTTTTTTTCTCCATTTAGGTTCCTGATTACTACAAAATAATCAAAAAACCAATGGACTTGTCAACCATCAAGAGAAGACTTGAAGTGACCAATTCCTTCTACACAAAGCCAGAAGATTTTGTGGCTGATTTCAGACTGATTTTCCAAAACTGTGCTGAATTTAATGAGGTTAGGAAAATAGATACTTTATCAGGTTTTGTAGGCTTAGTTGTTTTCAGGAAAACTGTTATGGGTGTAGAACTTACAACACAAGAATTTATATTGATTTTTTATGAATTTATTCTGATGATGAGACTGCAGAGAAAACATAGATTAGATTTGGCACTGCTGTGGTGTTAGATGACTATGCAGTGGAGATCTTCCTGTAGAAGGAAGGAGGATTATAATAAACTAGCTGAGTATCAGGACAGCAGGTGAAGAAAAGGACAATTTTTTGTCATAGAGGTTAGTGGTGGGCATTTGACTTAAAAAATGGTTTAGTCCTCCTTGCCTCAGGTCTTAAATTCAGTGAGATTTTCATTCTAGGAGCTCTGTACTCACCCTTATGATTTCCAGTTGCAGGTTGAGTGATTGTTATTATCCCTTAGTGCACGTAAGGGAACATGTGGTGCAAAAGGAATGCAGGTACTAAGTGGGCCAAAAAATGAGAGAATTACACTGGGAATAAAAGCTGCTCTAATTGGCCTCGGTGGAGTTCTCATTCAGAGACCCTTGATAGCTGGGAATAATTCCTACCTGATCAGCTGTGGTGGCTAGGGATGACTTTGGGACAGCCTTCTCTGACATTTACAGTCGTTGTCTACCAAGTAATATTTTCACCTTTACTAAAAAATGTCTATAAGCTAAAGAAATTCTAGCACCCTAAAGCCATACCTATGTATTTCACAGCTTAACACAACTTCTTTCTGGCCCCACACACCCCTGTCAGCTTTTAAGAGTTTTTTAAATCTCTTTACATATCGCTTTCAGAACCCAGGCAGTATGGCTTTTCTGACCAGTTTGTGATAATCTGTCAGAGAAGAAATCCCTGAGGGTGTTGGCCGAAAGATCTACCCTCGGCTTCTCTTTTGCAGGCTTGTGATTTTTGGGACCATGTGTTCCAAAGTATTTATTTAATACTTTACTTTAGAATACATTCTTGCTGCTGATAGATGTTTTCTGTAGTGTTTGCCTCATGTGATCTGAGTATAAAGCTATTTCATGATGCACTGATGTTTTTTAATTGATCCAACAGCCTGATTCAGAAGTGGCCAATGCCGGCATGAAACTCGAAGCATACTTTGAAGAACTTCTGATGAACCTTTATCCTGAGAGAAAGTTCCCTGTACAACCTAACAGCCAGAGCGAAAAAGATAATCCAGAACGTACTGATGACTCGGATGATGACATTGTACAGCCCCGGAAAAAACGCCTCAAAATAGAAGATCGTCAGTTGCTTAAATGAGCCACATGTTACTACAGAAAGTTTTTTAAAAACTGAGAATATTTATCACTGCTACCACTGTTTTGACTTGTAGGTTTGTGAATATTTACTAGACTTTCTGCCCCTTGTCTGAAACAGAAATCTAGTGGAGATCAAGGCATGTGAAGAGCCTCTCTGAAATTCAAAACTTTTCATCTCTCTTCTGGAGCAGCACAAAAATTGCCATTTTTGTGGGGTGACAGCTCTTTAACTTTGGTTTGTGGAAGAAGTTTGTATAGAATTGAACTTCAAAACATGACATGGGTTCAACATGTGGATTTTTGAATTTGAAGAAAACGTGATCTCACCACACTTTTAATTTTACCAAAGGTGTGTGGCTGGCCATAATGTGATCTCTTTGTACTGTATTTAACACAAGCCATGACAAAGATGGTGTAATGTTGTTGTTCTGCAGTACTGGTTGGTACAAAGGTTGGTTGCCCCCAAAGAACTTATTGGGAATTTTAAAATTTAAGGAGAGGGTATTAAAAATAATTTTAAAGAAAAGGAAGAAAAGAAACTTGTTTGAGAGTTTTTAATGATGGAAGTAAAGGACAGAATATGTTGGTTTGCACCATTTTTTTCACCACCAGCAAGGAACATGGTATTGATGTACTGTTTTGCTTAACAGGTGTCTCAAATGTGATGTACTTCTGTTTAATGAAGTTGATGGGAATGTCTTGAAAGGAAAAAATACTTGTTTGCAAATATCAGTCAGACTTTGTGTATGTTTAAAGAGGAAAAAAAAGAATCCTTTCTGTCCTCACATTCTTGTTTTTTCAAAATGTCTGAATATGGTGTCAGAATGCAACCAGCATTGTTATTTACTTGGGTGTACACAAGTTTGAAGTGAAACATACTGCTTTTCAGCCCTTCATCTGTCCCTGTTAAAATCACCAAGAGATGAGGACAAGTTACCTTTTATTGTTTTGCTTATTTTCTAGAAGCTCTGACAACACAGATGGTTGTTTCTCCCTTCAGAGATTGCAGAGTTAGAGAATTACTTCTCTGTCGTTGCCCCAACTATTGGCTTATAGTGTTCATTTATGTCATCTTAAATGAAAAGTGAGTGTTCAGGAAAGCAGACAGTCTCTTGAATTTGAGCTCTGATTGTGCCAGAATTTTTCAGCTGGAATTGTGAAGACAGCTGGGTGTACAAAAGCCTGCTTTTGGCTCACTATGTAGCTCAGAGGTGGTGCCATGGATAAATTATTGGAGAGGCTGGGTACAAGTGCTGCTTGTGCCTCCCTGCTGTGTAAACATGCACTCAGAAAAAGGCTGTGGTTTTGCCTCTCCCCAGATTCGATGTTGCTCACCTGCCTGTGTCATAGGGTGGCACTGCACACTAAAATGTAGCAGACACTCCCAAAGATGGCTCAGTTGTGTTTGCAGCAGGTCTTTAACAGAGCTTTTGAGCATGTGGTAGATCTTTAGTCTGCCCTGAAAAATCATTTATTTTCCCTTTTTCCTTCTTTTGTGTTGTTTGTTTGTGGGGTTTGGTTTGATGGGATTTTTTTACATTATTATTGCTGTTTGATTTGGTTTTTTAATAGAATTTTTTCACCACCTGAAGAGAATTGCCTGTAAGTTCTACTATCCCAGAGTACCAGGAAAAAAACCCCAGAGATTAAGGAGCAGAACAAGATGGTGAGGGAGACCATTCTAGCTAAACAAGTGTGATCAGTGCCCACTACAGTAGCACAGACTGAAAAAAGGAAGAGGCACTGTCCTTGCAACATTTGAAGGCTTAAAGGTTTAACAATGCTGAGAAGTTGTAGAGATCCTGGCACCAAGTTTAGCAGCTCTTTCAGAGGCAGGTACTCTGTGTTTGCCTGGATCATATGTTGCAAGCACAGATTTATTAGGAGCCTTAGTGCATTTACAGGTGAAGGTAGATATATCTACAGCTCCACTCCCAACGTGCTGTCCCACTGGAAAATACTGGGGAGAGGAGAATAGATGTACTCCTTCAGTCCAGTTACTTACCTGTCTACTATACACTGCTTGAAAATGTCTCTCTTTAAATAATTCACTGGGGAAAATGTGACTCACCTTTTATTTTGTGGTCTTGGACATCACCCTAACAATCCCCAGTAAAATCCAAATTTTACTAAAGTAATTCCTTGAATATCATGGGGGGTTGGTTCCAGAAAGATGCTGCAACAAGCAAAATCCGCGAAGTAGGATTTGAGCTAATCAGTGGGCTCGATACAGGATCAGCCAGTGCTGTGCTAAGGTACAATCCCATGTCCAAGAAAAAGAGGACTGATCCTTAAAAGTTTCCTTCCTCGTGTTCCCTCCATTGTTAGCTCTTGCAACACCTGAATTACTTGTGGGAGGCTGGGGAACAGTTCCTGCTGGTGCAGCATGGGGCAAGCCCATCCTGGGCAGCCAGGGAGCAGCTCCTGCCTCATGGAAAAAAATGCGCGGTGTACTGAAGCTGCAAATGCTGAAGCATGAAGTAGGGAGGGAGCGAGTATTTTCCTGCAGATTGTATACACACAAAGAGTTGAGGAAAGTACTATGGTCTTTCAAGCTGCAAAAACTGTATCTGCCTTCTGTATTTCTTCCCGTTTACCACAGTTCACTGAATGGTTTTCCTTTTTTTAATTATTTTGTGTGTGATCGGTGTCACTACTGACAGCACTAGTAGTAAAGAGTCCTCATCTCACTTCACAGGAAGGGTAGAAAGCATCTATTTATTGAATCATAAGGAAAGGGATGTCCTTGAGAAATTTGCCATTTGTCTATACAAATCATACCTCTTATACTGTTCAGTTGCAATTTTTTTAAAATGGAAAGGGTATGGAGAAGCAATCAACATCAAATGCAGCTCACAGGAAATGACAGATTCCAAGGTTTATTTTTCTTTCTTACCCAATCCAACATCAAACACTGGCTTTCATTTTACTTGCTAAAATGGGGAAAGGGAAAAAAAAATAGATAAAATTAATAAAAGGCACATGAAATCCAACGGAAACTGATAAAGTGGAAAATAATATGAATTTGGATATGTCCAAAAGGTCTCACTTCTGACAAGTAATTCTCTGCTTTGCGAGGGGACTGATACTCTCCTAATAAACTGAAACAAGAGTGAATATGCTTTTTACATGTCAGTGTCTAGATTTCACAAAAAGTTACTTACATAATTTTTATTTAGTTGGTTCATTTTGACCTAGATTTAAGGAACACCTCTCTTTCCTGGAGCCTTAGCACTAAAGATTGCCTTGTTAAAAGAGCTTGTACATCATGTATCTACGTAAATTCTTGAGTGGATTTGATGACTACTGTGTGAGGCCCTTGGATGACGGTTCAACAGTCATGATTCATCAGTATCTGAAAGGGTACATGACACAAATCTAATCTCTTAAATAACCATGAGATAAGAACTCAGAAGTTGAATTTAAGAAGATCTAAAGGATGCTTCTCTGGCTACACAACTAGTTTTTACAGATTTTTATTTTTCCATCCTTTTGGCTTGTACTATGGAAAGGCCAGCAGTTGGAGTTTAAAACTCTAACAAGGAGGATAATAAATTGAGTTAATGCCCCAGGAAAAGGGATGCCGTTAAAGAATCATTACACTCCCATTTTTCTCAACCTCTCTTAGTCAAAGTTATTCCAACTGTAGCTGAATCAAAGCTTTTATGTTTTAGGCAGTTTTAATTAAGTGTTTTCCTTAGTAATTATTGTAAATCCAACCTCATGAAGGCCTAAGTGGCTCTCTGGCCTCTGCATAGGGTTGAGTTTCACCCACAAAGGAATAATAGCTTGGATTGTTCATTTCCTTATGTAAAGCTTGGTTCCCCCCCTCCTCCCCCCATCATCTCCTATGAAATAGTATGCAGATATTTTAAATTACATAAAAACATAAAGTGCATGCTTTTCTGAAGGGCAGACGTTTAAAGAAGTAGGCAACATGTAATTTGTTAACCCTGAAAAACCTGATATTGACTGTCCCATGGGCCCTGAGGGAACCTTAGAAGATGTGACCTAATGAAGTTGTGTGTGTGTGTACACATGTAATATGTGTGTTTGTATATGTGGGGTTTTTGGCCTCCTGATTCTGAAGCCCTCATGAACCAGTTTGGTCAAACACATGCCAAGTTCTAGGCTGCTAAAGAATATGGATTATTTAGCCCACAGTGTTCTGGTTTATACAGGTAAGACCCGCAGAGTGACAGTGATGTGACCATGCTGCATGCATGCTGTGAAACTTTCCATGGTGATATGGATGAATTGACTGGAGTCACAGAACTACTTACCAGCTCCTCTAATGAAACTAGTGCAACTTGCACATGGGAGACTGGCTGAATTTAAACTTAACAGAAAATGAGCTTTAGGCAACAAGGGTAACTGCTGCAGCAGTGTGCTCCTGTGCTTTCCTATTAGGCTTATGAAACCTCAGGAGAGTTGGGTTTGGATTCTGTCTGAATCATCCTCTACCAGTCTCTAAAAAGCATTTACATATGCAGGAGCTCCTGGAACGTTGATACACACCTGCAGGGCTCTGCCCTTGGTCTCGATGGGCAGTGTGACCGCAGAGATGGCACAGACAACACACACAGCTGAGAAGAGACACAGGGCTCCAATGAAAGAAGCGCTCATAAGGACCTGCAGGCAAAGAACGAACAGGAGCTCAGTGGTATGGGAGGGACAGGCACCTAGTTAGGAATTAAAGAGTGGACAAAGGTCACAAACAGCTGAGAGACTCCAGAGCAGAAAAACCCCTCATAAATCTTAAGAGCTTTCAGAAATAACAAATACTAGCAAGCTGAACTCTGTGATTGGAGTTATGCGGAGCTACATCTGTCAAAGACCACCCAAGTAGTCTTGGACACCCAAGAGGGATTGGGAGAGGGGCATTGTTTACGTACTCCCTTTTTGGGGGTGAACTTCAGGGACATCTCTGTCTATTTGACAGCAATGATCAGCACAATATTT
This sequence comes from Pitta sordida, assembly GCA_013390025.1. Lineage (NCBI taxonomy): Eukaryota > Metazoa > Chordata > Aves > Passeriformes > Pittidae > Pitta > Pitta sordida. Next base: position 26,199 of record WEKX01025745.1, on the reverse strand, counting down.
ACCAACTTTATCAAGCATGCTCTTACTTGTGATATAAATGGGGCCACCATAGCACCAACACGGCACAATGACCCACTTGTTCCCATCCCCAGTGCTCGCATTGTAGTGGGATAAACCTAAAACAGGACAGAAAGAAATCAGATTAGTGTAGCACCAATCTGTGGTATTTGTACTTCTATGTTGTTTTGTTTTTTTGTTCAGAGTGACCTCTTTTGTTATCAAGGGCAGCTAGTGTGATAAGATATGAAAATAAATGAAGGGTCCTTTGAATCTCATTTGAGCCTTGACAAATCTGTCATATTTTGCCAGTAAAGTTTTTAGGGCAAATGACAAAGCTGTGTGTGATTCCCTTGCATTGTTTAGCACCACTACCTTTCTCCCAGCTATGCTGGGCAGCTCACACCAAAGTCACAGAGGAAGGATTCAATTTACATTGCCAGGCACCATATCTGGAAAGCAGGAAGAAACTATCTTGTTTGCAGCCTTCAAGACTGCCTATTCATTTTTGTCAACAGTACTTTTGTTTAGAAGGAGGAAAAGAAAAAACAGATCCCAGTAAGAAACCTCCAAGCTTAGAAGAATGTGGTTTGTGTGGTTTATTTTTCACATCTCCCAAACACCTGTGCCAATAGAACACTTAAGTATGAATTTTGCTTAACTTTAATCAAGTCTTCTAAACATCACTAGATATTTTTATACAATTTTTGCAAGTATACTCATATAAGCCATTGTTTAAATACTTCACTGGGCTGAACGAAGTTAATTCAAGAAGAGTCCACACACATGGCTTGGAAGGGGATTTTCAAGTTTGCTTTTGATCACTGATTAAGTTGTTAGTAGAATTGTTTTATGATATGGCTGTTCAAGCAATGGTCTTTACATCAGCAACAACCAATTCAGAACTACTAAAATTCTGGTATTTTTTCAAGTCTAGTGCAATCATAAATATTATAGTACACTACATACTAGAAGAAGTATCAAGCCAACACAGGGAACTACTTCTGTTTGCTTAGTATCACTTTACTCACTCTGCGAGGAAATACATTGAACTCCATACAATTGTTAAGAAATAAAAGAAAACACCCCAACAATGCATACGTAACTCAAGAACTCATGACTCCAAAGTTGTATGAAGGACAAGCACACCAAAGGATTAAAACTATTTGCAGATGAAACACAGCAATTTCCTTTAAGTGAAAAGAACCATATACATAACCTCACATACTACCTCAATACTACTCCATATTATCAGTCTCTTAAGTGCTAGAAAAGGTTCATTTTAGTGGTAGCCTATTTTATAACCGCAGGGGCAAGAGAGGGGAAAGATTGTGCGTTTTGGAAGGTGATGGTACCCAACATCCTCAAAAATAGCATTTTATAGCAGCTGACAAACAGCTGGTACAGTAGAGCATTCCCCTTCCACCTACTCCTGTCATCTCTAACTGGTTTTCTGATTCCTTCTCTGATACTGCATATGAAAACAGTGTGGTCAGGAAGCCAGAGATACTTAGTTCAAGGAAGGGGATTTTAACTACTTAATAGATTAACAGGGCAGCATTCCTGGGTATATACAAACGGCATTTCAAGCCTCCAAGCAGCTTAATGTACTTTAAAGAGGACTCACCTCTGCCGTGTAAATGTAGATGGTGTTGAAGTTTGCTGAAACCAAGGCACGCAGCATGAATAGAAACCCAACCATGCCTGCACTAAAGAGAAAGCCATGTGGAGAACAGTTAGTACCACTGAGCAGGAACCAGCAGAGATACCACCTCATATAGGCACTGTGCTAAGGCTTTTACTAGCTTAATATAAGGGAAAGCATCAGAAAAAGTGGATTGCTGGCAAGGAGAATCTTTTTTTAGTCCATTATCAAGGCATGTTTTACAATGGGCTGTTGGATATAAGGTTTCCTTTAGCCCAGATTTAGAGACCGGAGGAACAATCTGAACAGGACCTTAGTGGCTCGGCTGGTGCCCTCAGCATTATAGTTAAGTCTGACTTCCAGCCTGGCCCTCACCTTTTGGTTCCTGTATGATAGTGTTGCAAGCAAATATTATGGTCAGGCTCAGCTTCAGGGAAAACTGAAAATAGTGATAGGCTCAGCTTCAGGGAAAACTGAAAATAGTGATAACAGTGCCGAAGCTTACAGAATGACAGGAAGATTTCTGATTGGAATCTTCTTTACAGGGACTTATTTAGCTTAACAACTATTTCCAGCCTCCCATCCAGCTTCCATGTATTCCAGCCAGCCTCCAGGACCAGTGTCCCATGGAGCTGGCAGCAAGGATGTACACTTGTGGAGAGCAGCCTTCAGGCTACCAAGTGGTTTAGAGAAAACTTCAACATGAAACCATCCTGATTTTCAGTAACCATTGAGCTCTACCAGCTTGAAAGAGATCAGTCTTATACATCTTGGCAAATTACAGCACACACAGCAGACTTTGTCTTCATCCTTTGAGCTCTTGTGAACTGCCTGGCTCTACAAGTTAGAGCAGACATATGTAATATTGACAAAAAAGAAAGAAAGGGAAAAAAGTGAATGAAAAATATTACTTATTTTTTAGACTGTGCTAGAAAGCACCTTACTATATGCTCAGGGGAAGCCATGTGAGCTCAGTATTACAAGTGAACTCCTCTGCACTGCACCATAGCATCTGCTGCCACAGTTTCCCAGGAAGAAGAGGGAACCAGTCAGCAGCTTTTTTCAGATCTAAAAGCGTTACTGGCCTCGCAGAGTTGTGACCTGAAAATCCAATAGGTTTCACCCTCACCACTGCATGCCCCCAAGGAAGTCTGAGCAGTCTGAGCCAGAGTACCTTGAGGTGCAGACATTAAGGAGAAGAAAGAATAGGGCTGTACATCCCATGGTGATACACAGACTCAGACGTCTTCCAAGGAGATTGATGACAAGGATGTTCAAAGGATTTACTGGAGATAGAAATGAAAACCATGAAATGTTAGACGATCTAACAGTTTTGTGCCTCAATGATACCTCTCTGCATTGCCAGTGCCTATAATATGCACAAACCCTGTAATTCTCTTCCTGTACCCAAACCCTATAATTTGCTGTGTCCCTTTTGTTTGTCCTTTCCCTCAGCTGATGGAGCCTGTACTTCTTTGAAATTGTCCTGCCATGTTAGGGCAGGGCATCAGTACCTGTCCTGAGTCATGCAAGGGAGGCACTCGCTGGGTGAATGGCACAGGCCTGGGTGGGTTTTTTCCCTCTGACCCAGCCAAACTCTGGGACCTGGAATGTGCCCCACTGAGTCCCCCTGCTGAGCCAGGAGCTCACAGGAACCTGAGCTCATCACCAGACTGATCCCAGTCTGACTGGGACCCAACACCCCGTTGCTTTGTAGCTCATCGGCTGAGACACGAACCACAGGAAACATGCATGTCTCAGGCATATTGTAACACTGGACCCACACACTCTACCAGGTTCTTTCAAGGGTTCCATGTGTTTGCTTGTAGGTCATCCTACCATCCTCTCTACTCCCAGGCAGGCTGCACCAGGGAGCATTTTGGTTTTCTGCAGATTCCCTGGGCATTTAGCTGTGCTTTACTGTAGTTCTCAGCACAGGACTTGCTCCCAGGGCCACCATCTACTGGAAAGTAGGGCACTTGTGTGATGCATTCACTTACATCCATCTGCAATCCTTGCGTTTTTATGACATTCCAAAATCTGCATATCTGGGAATTTGGGAAACCAGGCTCAGTTCTGGTAAGTTAAGCACCATTTCCCCTGGAGTTTAACCAACTGTTGGTATGTACTAATTGCAAAGGAGGTCTTTGGCTCTGCTCTTAAAAGGACCTGTGCTATCATCAGAAGCTGAATGACTCACCTGGGGAGCAATGCCCCTCCCTTGCCCCCTTGCCATGGACTCATGGTGTGTCCCCCAGAAGTTGCCAGCAATGCTGAGTTCATTTCAGCCCCTGGCATATCACTAAGTGCATGCACTAAAACCTTTGCAGTGAGCACTATGAGTAGGGAGTGGGAGGGCAAGGAGAGAAGAAGAGGTTACATGCAATCTCTCCGACTGTGCTGATGATCATGGTCTGGTAGGCATCAGGCCCAAACAAGTGGCAGTGGCATGGACTGTGGCTCTCCTCAGAGTCATTGTCGGAGTCCTGCACCGGTGGGGCTGCAGAGCCACAGACGAGGTCCCGCTCTAGTAACTCAGCGCTGGCCAAGATGACACCATAATAAGCAAAAGCTATGCCAAGCCTGTGGGAAAAACATTACAGTAAGCTGCAGCTAGGGTGGGGAGGTAAGGAAATGAAAATGCAAGAAATTTTGGGTGCTTGCACCAGCTCCATATGATGGACCTTAGCCTAAACAAAGCAGTGGCTCTGGCACTCACCAGGCCACTGATCACTTCACCCGTGTCACACCTCTACCACCTTTGTCAATGCACTGTTCTACTTAGGGAGACCCCATCCCAGCTCATAGTTCCTCTTTGTGTTGGGATTGCATGGCCAGGTTTTGGTAGCAGAGAGAGAAGTACAAGGATGGCTTCTGGGACAAGGTACTGGAAACTTCTCCTTTTTCTGACAGAGCCAATGCCAGCTGGCTCAACAGATCCTCTGCTGACCAAGGCTGAGCCCATCAGCAACAGTGGTAGTACTTTGGGGATAATGTATGTAACGGGAAAAAACTGTGCAAGAGCAACTGCAGCCAGAGAAAAGATTGAGAACATATGTGAGAAATATCTCTCCAGACACCCTGGCCAGTGAAGGAGAGAGAGGAGGTGCTCCAGAGGCTGCAGCTGAGGTTCCCCTACAGTCCATGCTGAAGACCATGATGAGAAGGCTGTTCCCCTGCAGCGCATGGAAATCAACCATGTAGCAGATATCCACCTGTAGCCTGTGGAGGATCCTACGCTGGAGCAGGAGGATACCTGAAGAAGGCAGGCTCTGAACAGGACCTGAGGATCCTTGGAGGGAGGAGCCCACATTGAAGCAAGTTTTCTGGCAGGAGTCACGACCCCAGTGATGTTCCAGGCTGGAGCAGTCTTGTTTCCAAAGGACCTCACCCCATGGAAGGGACTTACACTGGAGCAATTAATGAAGGATTGTTTCCTTTGGGAGGGACTTCATGCTGGAGCAAGGGAAGAGTGTAAAGGGTTCCCCCTGAGGGACAGCGAGCAGCAGAGACAACACGGGTTTGATTTGGTTTCTCATTACTCTATCATTACTTGAATGACAATTAATTTAATTAATTTTCCCCATGTTGAGTCTGCTTTGACCACAATGGTTATTGGTGAATGATCCCTTCCTGTCCTTATCTTGACTCACGAGCATTAAGTCATATTTTCTCTTCACTGTCCAGCTGAAGAAGGATGTAGTAACTTTAGTGGGCACCTGGTGTGCAGTCAGGGTCAAGCCACCATGTTCATTTTGCTTGTTATTCTGCTCACCCCTTAGTGCCATTTCTTGCTTTGCAGCAGAGACCCATTGTGGCCACACTGAGAGGAGCCTTCCCCTTTGATCCTTTTCCTAATGCAGGGTTGTAAGTGGAGACATTTCCAAACCACCCTTCCCTAGGCGACCAGGGAGCCTCAACATCAGGCCTCAACACTTTCAGCTTACATGAAGCCACTACCCAGGTTATTTTTCAGTCCTTACCCTTTCTACACAGGGATTTTCAAGAGGAGTTTTCATTAACTGCCTGGAGATGCTCACATTGCACCCTGGCTGGCTGTCAAGAATACAGAATTGGTGATAGCAGCCTTGCCTTGTCATTATCAAGAAATTCAGCATATGCCTAGTATGCAGGCCGAGAAGTAATTTTCACTTTTTATCCCCCCCTGGCAGTTTCAGAAACAAGTGGCAGAATCTGGGCTGCCTAGGGAAGCAGGGGATGCTTGGGGCACAAGAGGCAGGAAAACAAACCCAAGAACATGCCAGAAACTTCTGAGAGGACTATGAGAGAAAGGAGGATTAAAAATCAACAAGATATTTCATAATACTCATACAAGTCAAGAGGAAAGAAAACCATAAAAAATTCAAGGCCTGGCTTAGCAACATTTTGGGTCAATGAGTTCCCACAGAACAATTATTTATATACGTATTTTCATTCCAGACAGCAAAGTCAATGAAACGTGTATTACCCTTGAATACAGCTACTGGGAACATTGCATATGAAACCCATCTCTTCAATCTTAATTTTCCCCACTGAATGGCATTGGTAACAGCTGATGTGTTTCTGTGAGCACCCTGTTTCACTGGTATTTTGGCTGGCTTGCAGAGGGGGTGCATTTGTCCTCCTCTTGGGAAGAACAAGTTTACACTGAGAAGGGAAGTGGAGTCATGGGCACATGGCTGGTGCACCCTGTAGGCAGGATGGGCTTTCTCCTGTGGCTGTCGCCTGGCTCCCACCCAACCTTCCATGACCTGCCCTGTCCTGAGGAAGGACTCGGGGTATTTTGCGTCATCCTGACAGTCCAGCCCTTTTCTGCCTATGTTAACAGCAACCAGTCAGGGTATCGAGGATTGGTCTGACCAGGAAAAACCTGTGGTTTTCCATGTCTATGTACTCCTCTCCGGCTGCCAAGGATTTGCAGTCACCATCTGAGGCAGAGTAGTGCCTTATAATGGCAGAGTCAACAGGAGAATTTTGCTCCCTGAACACTTTAAGAGAATGAGCTGAGAAGGAAGAAAAAAATTTACCATATGATCCATATCTGCAAAGTGGTTCTGAGGTATTTGGGGTGGAGGAGGTCCTTGATTCTTCCTCTGCTTTCCTGCCAATCACATGACAGTAATAGAAGTTTTTAAAAAGACATCTTTTATACAGGCAGCAGCTATCACCCCAGGCTCCCCTGCGCTCATCCCGGGATGGCACAGGCAGACGGACAGATGGTGCAACACAGCATCCTGCCAAATCTCCGGAGAGGAAAGCCCCACTTTCCAAAAATGCCCACAGGAGGATGCACTGCAAAGGATCGTGGGGGGAGAATAGAACATCCTGATCTCAGTAGCCTGGCCCCAGTGTGACCATGATGGAGCCAGAAGAGGCCCTAGTTGCTGCTTATGGGATCAGCACTGCTGGACCTGCTGTCAGCTCCTGTTGCCCCATGTGCTGCTCTGCCTGTGAGGCAAGTTTTTGGCCATGTACGTCTTACTGGGAGGCCTGAAATGCCAGTGAGCAGAGAAAAAAGCAGGCACTGGGGAGTATCCCACCTCTGAGGGGACATGAGTTTACAGGGATTGTTTGGGTTGCCTTTATTTTTATTTTCCTTTTCATTGGTTAAGATTGAGAGTGGGCACAACTAACAAAAATCCTTCCCACAGGCAGTGTGAGTCCATTACGTAAATTCAATTAAACTACAGGGAAGCTTTAATCCCAGTTAATTCCAATACAATAATGCCAGCTTGCATGAATTGCTAAGGAGAATGCTTAGTGCCTGTGGGATTGAATAAGCAGCAAAAAGGTCCAGGCAAGGGACTTAAGAGCTGGATAATTATTTTGAGGCCCTGGACAATAGATTTGTCTAATCTCCGTCTCTTGGGGGTCAAAGGAGACACCTGACTAAGTCCTCCCACCCACCAGTCAGCAGGGCCCAGACTGGGTGTGGGTAAGAGGGAGAAGCCTAGGGGACACCTGGCCCCAGCTCCTCTCCTGCCCTCCCTGCAATACTCACACATGCTTCTGGGCATTTCAGTCCAGCAGTTATCAACTCCTGAGCTGCTCAGCTACTTACAGGAGCAGATGATGGCAGGTGAGAAATGGTCTCTCCTGCTTTGACCCTCTTTTGCTGGTCTGTGGCTCCACACTCAAGGACCTGGGGTACTGGGACACAGTGGGCAAGCCAGGCCAGGGGCTGGGAGAAACCTCTGGGAACACTGAGTTAACCTCATGGCAGGAATCCTTGCAGCCTGCCTGGCCAGAGCCCTGAGAGGGACCCTAAGGGACAGTTCTGAAGTGTCATGTCACAGAGAACACCTGTGTAGGATGGATGGGCAATAAGGAAGAACATGTTTTGGCAGAAGCCCTTTTCATGGTAAAGGACGCAAATTGAGGAGAAAAAAAAGCAAAAAACTCCTTTCCATTTTGAGGACCAAGATTACTGTATCTTCAAAAGAAAACTGACATCTTCATCATCACACTCAAGAGTTGTTTGTAAAGAAGCCAGACAAGGGGGACAGGAGAGGTAGAGCAAGAAGTTCTTGGCAGTCCCACTCTCTCCCTGAAGCCCAGGTGCTGGCAGACCTGCCTGGGATGGACGGGATGGGCAGCACTGCATCCTCGACTTACCTTGATGGACTCCCTCAGCACCCCTTCTGGCATCACTGCCCTGTTCATCTTGGCTATCCTCTGCAGTGTGGCCATGGCAGCCCCCATGTTTCCCGTGGACACATTGTACCGTGCTGACTCTGGGATGAACTGAAAGCAGAGCAGTGTCAGAAAGCCTTTCTGCACCTCCCTTGTCCTCCTCACAGCCTCCCATCCTGCCCAGGAGCCAGGTCAGCATGGGCACTTGATGAGCCAAAGCAGCCTTTTGCCTGTTCTCCTCCTCAGGCATGCACTGGGGTACCCCTGTTTGTCCCAGCTCGCCATACCCCATGTTGAGGAGCTACCCCTGTCCAACAAACCCATTTCTTGGTCCAGCTCCCAAGGGTCTGCCACTGAGCCATCTGTGTCAAGCATTTGTGAAAGGTGGAAGCCAAAGACACTGGTTTAGCAAAACCAACACTGAATTAACAGTCATTCAAAGATGAGATGAGGCATATATTACTTAAGCAAAAGTCTTAGAATACAAAACAAGTCAATTTTAATGAAAAGTAAAAACATGGTTGAAATTTAGGAACTAAGTCACTCATCACGAGCATTTGCAATGTTCAACCACATCTGGGGCTTTTTCCAAAATAAAATACACTTTTTATTAAATGGTGGCTCTGTTAACAGATAAACAATTACATCTGCATACTGAAATAGGAATTAAACATTCTTTTTTTAAAGATATGTATGCTTTGTCTTTTTTTCTTTTGGACTAAGAGCTTTTGCTATTCATTTTTTTTCTGGCAAAAATCATAATAAAAATCAAACATCAAAGTTATACATTCATAGTAACCTTGCATTTGCTGACCCAGGTAGCACTGCAGATGGATTTGTGCTTTCATTCAACTACAGGAAGGGCTTTTACATCTGCGTGGCTTCCACCAAGTACAGCTCAGCACTGCAGTGCCTTGAGCACTGTAAGTAGGGATTTGCCACATCACGCCCCACAGTTCTTATGTCCAAGGCTGGTATTTTCGAAAGAGAAGTAAACCTGGGGAAGTTGCAGTTTACCCTGACATCCTTTTGCTGTGTGAACATTTTACTGAGGCTGCTTTCCTCAGATCTAGAAGATGTAAAGACTGAGTAAGTTGTGCTGTGGCCAGACTAAACAAAGGATATTAGCTGTGATTTTTTGCATACCCTGCTTAGCTTGTCTTCTTCTCAGTGCCTGGGCCATCACCACGATCCCTATGTACTGCTGGCAGCTGAGGCAGTGGAACCAGGGGTGCAGGAGAGCTGAAGTCAAGCCATCATGGCAAGGTGACATCTCCCCTGCAGCTGGTCTGTGGCCTCACCAGGCCATCAGGACCTTATCAAGCCCTTGAGCAAGAGGGCTGAAGCAGTGAAAGGAGGACATAAGGACAGTCCCAGGCATGCAAGGTTTGGAGAGCAATGCCTCTTGGTGCCTAGGGAGATGTCAGGTCAGTGATGGTGCAGTGGGGAGCAGAGCTCTTCTTACCTTGAACACCAGGATGAGAAGGATGCCAGGGATGGAGGCAATTCTGATCAACCACCGCCAGCCGATGGTTGGGTTCACCACAGATGCCAAGCCAATGATTAACAAGGATCCTGCCAACCAAAACACCTTTCCAAGGGAAGGAAAGGAGATAAAACATGATCACATGACAATAATTTATTTATTTTCTTCCCTTCTGGTCTGGTTCTACGGACAGGGGTACTGAGCTAGGCAATCCTGAGGTTCAACTGAGCCATCCCATTGCTGTCTGAGAAGCTGGTCTTGGGTGAGAGGAAAGGGAGAAAGACAAGGATCTGGGGAGGGACAGCTGAAGATAGTATTAATTAGCTCCAGATGAAAACAGGTCTAAGTTGTTGTGGATACCATTGTACTTAAAGCCACTTCTTTTGTCCTTCCAGTCACTTCTCTGCTAATGTTCACACCAATGAATTTTCCTCTTGCCTAAATTTGTGTAGGGAAGCAGTAAATTTACGAGCTCAGAAGGTAAAAACAAGTCAGATTTCTACTGCTGAAAGTTGGTGGCTCTCCAGTAGGTTCAATGCCAAATTACACCAACAGATAATCTGGCCTCCACTCTGCAAGTACATTCCTCCCTGTACTTCACTTGTTGCCATCAGGAGACATCCCTGTTCAAGGGGCCACCCAAGGGAGATCAGCCAACACAAGTCACCAAAAAATACATAAAATCTACAGGAAATTCATGAATGATCTGTGGGCAGAAAGAACAAATTTCAGGGGAGAAATGCAAGGTTGTTTTCTTATAAATCTTTGTGTTTCTGATGACATTTTGGTGATGGTTCCCTGGAATCAAAGGGGCTGTAGTAAAAAGCAAACTGTCCCTGCCACCAAGACTGTATACAAACACTGCTAGTTCAACAGTCAGATGAATTTGTGTGCTCTATGGGGTCTCCATTGATCATTTGCACATGCAGCAAGTGCCCATTGCAGAAATCTGCAGTAAGCAGTAATCCAAGTCATTCATATGTGAGCAACCCTCACAGATCAAATTTGGGACTATCTGTGCAAAGCCCCTTGCTGTCCCTGAGCAGGGCAGGGACAGGGAGAGGCGCAGACTAGGACTTCACCTGGGAATCAATAAATAAACCACTTTTATCACTGTGGGTCTAAAGAGAGGAGGGGATGAGCCTGGAAGTGGCTGGGAATGCCACTAGCTCCAGTGCCTGCTGGTCCATCATCTTTTGCCCCATTAGAGCAGGTAACCCCATTATCAACAGGCAGGACAACCAAGAGCCTGGGTGTCAGCCATCACTCAAAGTCCCTATACAATGCTTGGAGCAGCAAATTATTTGAGAAGACATTGCCCCTCTTCTGCAGGCGGCTGCCTGTATATATCTTTAATAACATAGATGGTACATTCCAGGGTGCAGATGTGCTGGAGGTCCGGCTTTCAAACAGTAGTGGGACAAATTTCCTGGGACTCAGATCTAGAAGAAGCAGTAACATGTTCACTCTTACCTGAGATAAAGGCAACATATATCCTCGGTATTTGATGGGCAAAAATTCTGTTTTTATGATAAGTCTAGCAAAAAAAGAGGGGGGAGAAAAAGCAAAAATACATATAGTAACAATGAGAATTTCCATACAAATAAAGTAACAGTTCAGCTCAGCTCATACAGTGCTAGACATTGCTGCACATTTTGAGAGTCCCAGCCCTCTCTCACCGCTGAGCACCCAGATATGAGGAATCCCTGCTCATTATGCCTTCCTCTCAGGCAGGCACCAATTTACATGAGAGGGTAACACAATACATGAATCCTTTCTAGCTGTGGAATATGAGAAGGTAAACACTGCAGTCTGTACAACAGGAAACTTATAAGAAGGTCCTTTGGGCTGTTCGAAGTGTCAGTGCAGTCACTGAGTATGTTCATAGAAACAAACATCTTTATTGAATCTTTTTTTTTCTTTTCTTCATTAAATTAAGAAAATACTATCTTCCTCTTTTTAAATGCTTGGATAGGTCCTGGCACTGGTACTTCTCAAGCTCACAGGTGTCAATTGTCCCTCCTTGGCTGGACAGAGAGAGCATTTGGGAGAGACCCACATTGGCTTCATCTGTCTCAACTAGTGAAGTGTTCTATAAAATGCGCAATTTCCCTTCATCCTCATGAGGCTCATTAGCAGCCTCCACGGCCAGGGAATGGGGGCCCTCCTGTGAGAGAGACAGTGCCAGGAGCTCAGCAGATGCATGACCCAGGCACAAAATGCTTTCTCCTCACAACAGCATTTCTCTCACATGTTCTTTCCTTTCCTTCAGCAAAGGGCCCTTGGGTCAATGTGACCAGTTTGGGGCTTTCCTGTGTGGCCAGCAATCAGGCTTCAAGGAACCATGGAAGATGCCGAAATGTTGCATTTGTATCTCTGAGAGAGTCAAAAGAAATAATTTCTTTTTCCAGACTCCTAGTGAAGTGGTTGTTAATAGTATTAATTTCTCTCCTCCACATTCTCCTTTCTGCTGAAACAGGACAAAAAGTTTCATCTAAATGGGAACGTTTTACATCATTGGAAAAGAATTTGCTGCTTAAGCAGAATTGTTGTGACTTTTTTTACAAAGAAGCAGCCTTTACTCATCTGTTACCTGTCTAATTGTTTTTATACGTACTTAATAACCCTCTGTCCCCTGCTTAATGTAAACCAGCTGCCCACTCTATTCCAGGACTCAGGAGACCTTGAGAACTGCAAATTAAGTCGATCAACTGGGATTTAGTGAAATTACGGAATGACTTTCTGTAATTTCAATGTGCTGTGGGAATTTGCTGCCCTTTCCCCTTCCAGGCCCCTTCCCCACTATTGCCTTCAGGTCATGGCTCAGCCACAGCTCACTGGGCTCAGCGTAAGGGAACCTGTCACTCTACCAGGATCAGCCAAAATGAGCTGAAGGGCCTGGCTTTCTATAAACTCTGAAACTAAGCCCCTCGGGGCCCATCAGTGCCCCTGTTATCTTCCATGAGAAGGTAGGCTTGCCAATGTCTGTGCCACAAGCCATGAGGTACATCCTTACCCTTGTGCATGGCCTGACACACCACCTCCTACCATGGCCCGCAGGAACACAAACCAGATGTAGGATGGGGCAAAAGAGGTTAGCAGGGAGAAATAGGCTGCCCAGAGGAACGAGAGCAGCAGAATCTGCAAAATGGGGAAAATATAGGTCATCAAACCACAGGCTCAGCCAAGTGCATGGCTCCTGTGGAGCTTAGGAAAAGAACGTGCAGCCCCCCGCACTCACTCACCTTCCAGCGGCCATACCTGTCAGCCAGGAGCCCAAGCACTATGCTGAAGACCATGTAGCCAAAAAACACCATCTAAGGAGAATTGAAATACAGCCATGGAGAGCCCACTCCCAGCAACATGGGGCAGCTCCGCTCTTTTGAACCGTGGGTGAGCCACGTGCTCTTGGGGCAGCAGGAGGAACTGCCGTGCCCAGGATCATGAGCAAGGCAGCTTTCAGGGGATGACTTCCTCTGAGTAGGCAATCACTGCTTCAACCCTCAAAGGTGGGAGATGGATGGTAAACGTATCAAAATAAGAATATGGAAGTGGGGACTTGTTTTGGCATTACAGATCTGGTCATGGACATCTGTGTTTGTCAACTTGATTTCTGGTTTTCTACAGTTGTGGTACTGGTCCTGCCCCTGAAAGGAGGCCTCAGGAATTTATTTGGCCCACTGGGAAATGTACTTTACAAAGTCCATTGTGGTACCCCTGAGCACATGGTGGATAACCTATCTGGGGGGAACACAAGTCACTCACCGTTGTCACCAAAGCCACCTGCCAGTCTTGGAGCTGCCACTCACATCGGATGAGAGGGGACACAACAGCTATCAGCATGATCTCCATGGCTTCAGCCACCTTTGGGAGCAAGTGTGTATGTTAACAAGAAGGGAAATCAGAAAGAGCCCACAGGAGAAAGACCCTCAGTCCTACCAAGCCTGCAGCCTTGGCAGTCCCAAAATTTCAAAAGAGTCCCGTGAAGCCATGGTGCCTTCATGGTGGTTTGAGCCCTGTGCCTGATCTGTAAGACGTAAGCACTTCACAACAGGGAGAGGAGGGGAGAAAAGTTCACCTAAAAAGCAGGTATCTAGGTACACTATATATCTAGGAAGTTTGGAAAGAGTAAATTCTTGGCAGAGGAGACTTATCCTGCTGTGCTAGTAAAAGGTCTTCAACTATCTCTGGAAACCAAGCTGCTTGGTTCGGTACCTTCTATTAATTCAGGTACCTAATGAGGATGAACTCTTAAAACTGTTTTTGATTAAAAACTTCATCGCTACATTGGCTCTTTGCTCGAGCAGCTGGCTTCAGTTAGGAAGGAGTCTATAATTTATACTTACAATTTATACATAGCTCCAGAGTTTAATACATCAGCTGCAGTGATCCTCTTGGATATACCCTTATTACATCATTACCCCAACCTAGCCTCATACTTTTGCCCAGGTCCTCAAATGTAAGACCACGAAAATTAGGAAATTTTTCAGATAGTCAGTGGTGAGAAGAGGGTAGCCGCCCTGTGCCAGATTGCACAGGGTTTGAGATGCTATTGGAATGACATAGAAAATGCCATTGTGAGCTTGAACCTAATCCTGAGGCACTACTGAAGACATGCCCTGACAGTACCCCAGGGCAAGGGCCAAGTCACAGTGCTCTAGGCCAACCTGGTCAGCTTTGCCCTGAAATAGGTCTGATATCAATGTGACCAATACCTACTTTGGCCAAAGATGACAATAGCAGAAATCCTGCTTGAGAATGTATGTGTGGGAAAAAATCGGCTGCAACATGTGTTCCCAGTATTTATGGTTATTATTTCACAGTAATAGGGAAAAATTTTTTTCAGGCCAGTACAGATGGCTGCAGATACCTACCCCAGTGCTGCCCATGATGAAGAAAAGCATAATGTGGAATCTCCCAAACCCAATGGTTTCAACAGCTTCTTCCACTGTAAATGTCTTCTGCCCTGAACACCAAAGGAAAATAAAGAGACAAAAACTGCCAGCAGTCAAATTGTACCTCCTCTTCATGAAATGTCAACGTTTTTCATGCTGGTGTGGGGCTGCACCAGGAAAAAGGCTGAAAACATCTACCAGTTGTGTTTTCATTGACCAGCCCTTGAGCATCCTGGTGGCCAGGATTTGCTGAAACAACAGCCAGTGTAAATGGAGGAAGGACAGCCTTGTACTGAGTTCCCCTAGATGCTCCAGAAACCCATGGTTTGGACTGTGTCTGGGCAATGGTCTACTGCCTTACCTGCCCAGGCTCAGCCCCTCTGCATTCCCAAAACATAGGGAGCTGCAGGCAGCTCCAAGTCCTTCAAGATGAGCAAATCTGAGATCTTTTTCAACTCCTAAGCTTTTATTTCTGAATTCCCCCATCCCTCATTTAAGGGGCAAACCATGCATCTCAAGGTCAGGGCTGAGACAGCTTTCTAAACAGACCTGGCAGAAAGATTTCACTTTCAAGCTCTTATTTAGGTAGAGTGGTATGATGTTGTTCTGTGTGGTTCCATTTACAGAGGATGTAGATAGCTGGAGTGGCAGAATTGAGGGCACTCCCTCTACCACAGCTCAACAAGGATCCAGATTTCTAGTCCTGACAATATAAACCCACCTTTTGGTAATTCTTTTCTCTCTGTGTGGATTTCCTCCAAGTCAATAGCATTTTCTGCCTCTTTGGGTGCAGTGGCCATCTCAGCTCCCCTGGGATCCACCATCAGTGTTGGACAAGGATAGGATTCAACTGTGAAATCTCTGAACAGTCACAAAGTCATATGAGCAATGAGACAGCAAGGCAGTTTCTTATTCTGGAGTGGAAACATTCAGATCTGGTCAGACATAACTCATTGCATGCAGCTACTGGGAGATATCACTTTCCATTGGGGTTTTTGTGAAAAACATATACTGCACAAGGTAAGTTAGTTTAACTGACAGATCAGTCATCCCACACTGGCTGTTTTTATGGGAAGTCAGAAGACTGTCTAAGGGAAGACTGAAGACCTGCTAGCACAAGAGAGCATGTGATGACTTCCCCAGTCCAGAGGTCAATGAAACACGGAGCCAATCTTAAAGATGCTGCATCTCCAAGAGCCAAGACATAATAAAATCAGTAGTGGATTGCCCATATTGGAGGCTCCCCTGTGGGAGATGGGGTTGAGTGGGCAGTAGAGGTGCTGCACTCTGTAATTGCTCAGTCTGATGGGAGCCCCCACTGAGACAGAGCCAAGTGACCCAGGCAGCCCCCTAACTCTGACTGCTTGGGGATGGCATGGCTAGCACCAAACACCTCCTCACCCAACCTGCACCTTGCCAGCACACAGCTTCCTGCTGCAAACCTGATCCTGCGCCTCATCCCCTGCTGTGCTAATCCCTGTCCTCTCAGGGTATAAAGAAACACAGCCGTTTGTTCTGTATTGCAACAGGGGGAAGCTGGCTTTGTCTGGTGTTTCTGGTTTCCAGTGGTGTACCCCTTGACCCCATCACTGTTACTTTCATCAGAAAAACTCATCTTAATACCTGGACAAGAGTTAAGTATACGACTTGCTTCAAGCCACAAATTTTCCTTCTGAGAGTGTGGAGGGCTCAGGATATCTTTACTTTCATGTCACTCTCTCTTTTGATTGTGTCCCTTCAGGGATGCTGGGCATGGGCCAGGCAGCACTCACAGCAAACCAGCCGTGACAGGGAGGCTGGAGTAGAGGGAGAACTGAAGGCAATTAATGGCCGAGAGTGTCTAAGGAAAGATACAAAACCCCAGCTGAGGGAGAGGGCAACATGAAATGGAAAACATGGAGTTACAGTACTCCCAGGTTGGACACCTTGAAAGCATTATACCGAGGTACAGTTGCAGGGATGTCAGTAAGGGCTAATGGCAGGTTAGTCAATCAGGTAACATACACTGGTCTCGCTGTTACAGATCATTACAGTCCAGCATCTACGAGATTGTGTAGGACATTGCTTATATCTCACAGTGTCCTCAGAGGCAGCAACAGGTGCCAGGAGCAGACAGCGCCACCAGCTGACCATGATGGTCAACAGCTAGGGTCCATTTCCAAGTGAAGCCAACACAACAAAAATTAAACAAGGTACTTAGAAGACCCCCACAAGAAGAGGTAAAGATTTACTGTGTGGCTGAATCACAAAGGATTCACAAAGCCTGAGCCCCTGTTTTTCTCCTTTTCTGTTCCATTATGAGTAGGGACCTGCAAACACATTCCACCCTAAGCTGCCCATTACACCTGTGTCTAGATGAACAGCCACTCTACCGAAAAAGCTCTTGATCCTGATGGTTTTGCCCACCCATTCTGGTACTAGGATACTCAGCTAATTTTTGTTGAGGGCTGTTGGAGCATTTCACTGGCATTTACTCTAGGCCATGTGCATTCCTTCTGGGAAGTGCTACAACTCTTCCAGAAAAAGGGAGGGAATCCCAATCCCTGATGCTGCTGTGCGGAACTACACAGGTTCAGATTAAGGTGCTCAAGCAGAAGGCTGAAGTGCCACCTCCAGCATCCATCAGTACTCAGACACCTTCAGAGGTATCTGACTCACTTCAGAGGATGTTAAATAGCACCTAATGGGAAAACCACACTACTCTCAAACACTATCAGATAAGCAGGTAGGATACATTATCTATCACCTCAAATAAGATCAGAAATCTGTGCAGGCACAGTAAACCTCCTAACAGTTCCTACTGAACCCATAATTTGCTCATTCCAAACCTTTGCAGCCCTGTTTGCCTTGATGGAACAGCAAGTGTCTATCACACATATCCAGGGAGTCACATATTTCCCACTGTTTGTAAATCTCACTGAAAATACTAAATGCCAGTTACATGAGCCAAGAGAACAGAAGTGAAAAAGCTGCTGCGGGCAGGGAAAATAACAATCCTCCATCTGAAGGGAGGAACCAAGAGCACAGTGAAACTGCTGCTGGGACCTGTTGGAATAATGCCATGACCCCACACGAGGGGGCTGATGCATGAAGGACACACAACATGCATGTGACACCAGCTGGGAACTTTGTCAGTAAAGGCAGAGATCTTCTCCAGATGAAAAGTCTTCCCACAGGTAAGACGGAGAGTATCTGATCACAGAATCACAGTGTTCTGAGTTGGAAGGGACCCACAAGGGTCACTGAGCTTGAACAGCACCACTGTCTCCCTGGCAGGAATCGAACTCGTGGTCTCCCACATGAGAGACAGGTACACTTACCGCTGTACTAAAATGATAATACAAATGATCAGATAGCCCCACTGTTAAGCAAGGCTTGATTAAATATTTATTTAGGGAAGGTTTCTTACCTTTGTGGTGTCTCGGGCACGGAGGAGCAGACCTTTCCTCTTTTATGACTGTTCCTCTTCTGCTATTTACTTTTTACAGTGTTGGCAATGCTGTGGGTTTGGGATCCAGCTCTCAGGAGTCAGGTTTCAACCTTGTGGGCACAGGCAGATCCCTCTCCACCTACCTCCACCCCCCAGAAGTAGGTGCTGCAGGCTGGGCATCCAAGTGCTGACTTGTGCTGGTCCTGTGGCATCTACAGGTCTTCCACAGGAGCTGCCCACCATGGGTGTTGGTATTTGCCCATTCCATCTTGTAAGGATGAGCCCAAGGAGGCAGAGGGAGGATGCTGAAGAGACATCCACCAGCTGGATTTTAGCTGATGGGCTTCAAAGGCAGGTCGTGCAGCATCGGTACTCATCTGCAAAGCCATGGGAAATGCCTGGGCCCACAGCCACCAGCCCTCCTTAGGCCAGGTGAAGCCAACTTCGGTGCCAACACCATGAGAAAAATAAGGTCAGTTCATCTACTTCATCCTTCAAAATTTCCTGACCATGTAGCAAAATGCAGGGAGTATCTGGCACAGCAATACCAATTTTGTCATGCAGCAAATCTCAGTGCTACGATAGCTATGTGTTCTTGACTAGGAATGCATGTGTCTACCTTTACTACTCACTGTTGGAATTGTTGCAAGCCAGGGAAGATGAGGATATGTTTTTTGTCTTTGTCTCTTATGAGGGTTCCCTAAAGCCTTCTGTTTTGAAATATGTACACTGAGCTGGCAGCAACGCTGCAATAGTTTTATCAAACTATGTTACTTCCATGCTGAGTCTTCTGCTTTCAGGTAACTGGAATACATTTGCTATCAGCTGACATATGCTGTTCCACATCTTTATTTTACATCTTCTTCTTAATAATATCTAATATTCAGCTGTTATTGGCATCTGCTGGATGAGATGTACGATCCAGATCCAGCATTTCATTTTCTTTGCAAAATCTGATACAGTGTGTGTGCAATCACAGGAGGGCGCAGATGTTTCAGCATTCTAGCTTCCCTGCACAGAAGAGAAAAATTGGCCAAAATACCAGTGAAATTCTAAGTCTTGAAGATGTGCTTTGAGGCTCCAGTGTTTTGCATTGCACAGAGGGGTACTATGTCTATTACATTTTTTCAATTACCTCATGATATTTCAATTATTTGTCATGGAAAGGCAAAGGCTGGTCAGAGTAAAGAACAAATAGAAATGCCTACAAAGCATGAAAGGTCCAGAAGAAGCAAGAGCGAGAGTGAGAAGAAAGGTCTCCCTGCTGGCCAAGGACATGATAGAGGGCCACTATAACAATAAACACTGAGAAAAGTATTGGTGGCTATAGGAGACTGAGACTAGAGTCAAGAAATTGTTGACTCCTAGTGCTTATGGAAGTTCAGTCCAAAAGCCCGTTCATCATCACCTGTCCAGAGAACCTAAGAGACTGGACAAGAACTTCATACCCAGGCTTCTTCATCCTTCACATCACAAAGTCATCCTAGCAGAAGGGCCTAGACACATAGGAGTAAAAACTCTGGAAAGAATGAGTGTGAGTAACTGAAAACAGTTTGCTTGACTTTGCTACCCCTTTCCCTTCCTAGCCATTTGCTGAGGTTTTTCTAACATTTTTTTCCTACAAAATTATGTAACTCATGTTACACTCTCAGAAACAAAAAACTCCGTTGCAAAGGGATGAGCTTTGTGTCCAGAATCACCCATTCCACCCTTGGCACTGATTCTGGGTCTACCACAGACAGGCGTGCTGAGGCTCTGACTTGGGTCAGGTCACACGTTCTCCAGCAATGGGCAAAGTTCAGAAAAATTCACTGGGTTGCTGTACCAAGAAGACCTGCTAGTCAGTAACAGTGGTGTCTGCTGGATCTGGTCATACAGGTTGGTCACATTCACAGAAACAGCTAGAAAACATTGTCCCGTTCAGCTTAGCAGCTGTGCAGAGAAATGGGCAACCACTGCTCTGCTCTGTTCCAAAATCCCCCTCATCTTCTGCAGGAAAACCTTTGAAAAAGAAGGCACTCGATGGAACATTTCTGGGTTTTGTAAGAATTCTTATAAACACCCCAGATGAAAACCAGGGCTCTCCTCAAAATGTACCAGTGCAACCCTGCCTCTCAGCAGTATTTCATCTGAATGCTCCCTGATTATGAGTGGGCTTGGTCCACTTGTGGAGCGGGGAAGTGTCATCCCCCTGTTAAAAATGCTGAAGTGAGAGAGAGGCTCTGCTGTGCTATTCTGTTTTGCACAGAAAGAGAGAGAGCTGAACACAGAACTAAACCCAGTGTTTGAAATGCTGTTTGGTACAGTAAAAAACAGACCATCTTGTCACCTACAGAATTCACAGGAACTTGTTTTTCTTGCTTAAAATATAAACTTCAGACAAAAAGCAAAACACTAAGAAGCTCCAAAAGGAACAGATATTCTGTTTCTGGTAATCACCTTCTCAGTTACATTGCAGTCACATGGAAAGGTGCAATGAAGATAAAATGTGTGTTTGTGCAGAAAATCAATCCACTGTTTCATAAAGCAAATGGTTTTCTCTTTGGTAATGCATCAAACTAGTTTGGCCTTTCTTGCTGCAAGACTGCTTTTGTCTTGAATAAATAAAACAGGCCGGAGGGAGAAAGCAAAGGTGATGTGCATACACTGAGAAACTGTGACACCCTCTGCAGTCACGTCCGTGTGGGTTTTGTCTATACCATAGGTTGCCCCTGCCTAAAGAATGGTGGCATGAGAACCCGCATGAGTCATGGACTCACTCCTGTGCCCACCTCTTCTCAGCTCCAGCTGCTGCTCCTAAACCAAGTTGTTGTGAAAAAAGGCTCATGACCCTTTTAGTAACTAGTGCCCAACGTCAGCATGGCTTCTTGAGACCACAGGGGAAAAATTGGAACAACTGCTTTACCTGGGCCTTTATTTTCTCCCCCTATGACTATAGCTGGAGGTATCTCTCAAGCTTGACTAATGCAGAAGCACAATCTATTTGACTATTACACTGAGTGTTGTGCTGGGAATACTCCCAGGTGGGTTTTTAGGTGGAGCTGGATATCAAGGGTTTGAAATCAAGGGAAGGGAGCACTGTCCACTCCAAATCCATTGGTGTGTTCTGTTTTCTTGATGCACTTCATGGTTTAAAGAAACAAAGCCTGATTAACACTATTCAGTTTGCAAGACTACTTATTCATTAATATTTAGGAAGATCACAGTACATCAACACCTCAAATTCATGTCAATTGCTTTGATTCACTTTTCTTTCTGTTCATTAGGTATTAGCATTTCTACACAATCTGCTTAAAAAACCATCTTGAAAAATACAGTACAGAGGGAGTCTCCAGTGAAAAACTTGTCAATGGAGATAAATGAAATGGCTGCCAATGTGGTAACTGGGGCACTCTTTTGTTTACACAACTCAAAACTAACACTTTTGTTAAGTGATGATGTGTGCAAATTTCTATAATCCAGTGCTGTCAGGCCCTTGAGAAAATCAGATAAAAAGAAGGTTACTCTAGTTAAGCATGTAGAAAATTGCAAACCTGCAATATGATCTGTCTGTGAGCTGTTTTGCATTGTGTGCTAAATGAAGGGATGCAATCTTATAAAGGACTTAATCATGTCATATGAACAACCACAGCTTGAAACAACAGCCAAACCATACTTTCCTCAGAAACAAATATACCACTAAGACAAGGCAGTAAATGGAGCAAAACGCATGTGAGTCAATTATTAATAACTGGTTTAATTTAGGAGCTCCATCTCCTCTTTTCAACCAAGCAGTAGGCAGCCAACGCCATCAAATGCTGAGGACCAAGTAGTTGGTAAAGACACCATTGGAGGCACTCGGCCAAGGGTCCAGCCAGCCCAGCTGATATAGTTAATCTCTCAGCTGATAGAGCAGTATATTGGAATGTAGCTACTAGATTTTCATCTGCAGCTGCTCTTCTTTTAAGGGCCACATCCCATTCTCTTTAACCTTGTGTACCCTACTCTATGGGTGAGCGGCCACAAGAAAACAGAGCCTGGTCTGAAGAACGAAGCACTGATGCACTGTCCTCATTCTTCTGCAGTGCCATTGATGATGTGCTTGAAGGAGAATGGAGAAAATTTGTATCCAGCTCCCACGTAGAACTTGTTTTGGAACTCCACCCTGGGGAGGAACAGAGGGAGGCATCAGTGCTGCCTGTAGTCAGGACATAGTGCCAGCCAAGAGGCTGAAACACTGTCCTTGTGGGAAAAGGGAGGCCATCAAAGATGGTGGCCCCTGAGCTGAGAATGTAGGCTCTTTCTGGAGCCAGCAGTGAGATACAGGGAGCCCAGAGAGCAATCTGTCATGCATCAGCTTTGACTTTGTATCAGCTAGCTTGGAGACATTTGCTGTGAGGCCAGTCAGCATTACATGGTGAGAAGGACCGCAGCTTGGATGCTCAGGCAGGAAGACAGGTTATGATGCTGATAAAGGGTGTTTTGCCACATTGGGCTTGCTTACATACTAGCCTGACAGTGCGTCTGCACTGCTGTCCTTGGCTGGACTGATATCCAGTTAAGGCAGACATGAGCCAACTTGGCACTGGTTTGCCACAAAGCCAAACCAGCGTGGAGCTCAACTTGGGCTGATAGCACTAGTGCTGACCAAGGTTTTCATCAGATTTTGTGCCCCCGACTGAAGTCTTCCTGCCCTAGGCAGTCTCCATCTGTTTTGTTTGATGACAACCCTGGGTGGCATATACAGCCAGTGGTGCCTTTGGGCCATGCCATGCAGACCAAAGTGGCCTCACTGGCTCTGTATGTTTACCAGGACAGAACTGCATGTTGCCATTTGCCTCACATACAGCCACCACAGGTGTAGAAAGACAAGCAGGTTGCTCCAGGGAGCAACTCAGAGCAGGGAGCTCTGACTTCCCTTTGGAGGAGTCTTCCTCACTTTGCTTGCCAAAGGCAACTGATGTTCTAATGCACAGGTGATTTACACAGCATGTCTAAATGTGGCTGATGTGGCCAACTGTTTCCACAGCCTAATCCCTTCCAAAGACTGCTCTAAGAAAAGCTCCAGAAGACCACACCACCTACCAGTGCAGACGCAAGGCGTGCAGAAAGGCTGAGAGCCCCTCCATGACAAGCAGGATGGCTACTGTCAGCACTGCAAATGCTGCAAAGATAATGAAGATGATGATGAGGCCTGCCCAGCTGCTGCTGCTGAACCCGTTGTGCATCACCATGGTCCAAAGTACCTCTGACAGTTCTGCAGAAGCAAATAAAGGGAAAACAATGTTGAACAACAGCTGTGAACACACAGCATGCAGTCTGTCAGCTCACTCATTTTTCACAGTTAAATGAATTGGCCTAGGATAAATTGCTCATGACAGTAAGATATACATGACAGTAATCATGTATGACTATCCTGCTTCTTCATGATGACCAGGGAAGGAAAGTGGATGCAGCTTGTTTTCCGTTGCTCCTCTTCACTATACTAGAAGCTGATGGTGCTTTGCTGTTTTGAGTTGACTTTTCGTCACGAGACCATGGAAAGACACTACCAAGACGGCTGTTAGCCTCGATACAGTCATCAGTTTAATTTGCACTTCCTTAACATGGCAAGTAGGCAATATGTACAGCCTTCTAGGACTCCCTGCTGCTAAATCCCAGAGAACATGATCAATTGACATAGTCAATAGATGTGTAGATTAGGATATAAGCTTTACTGATTGATGCTAGCTAAAACTCACAAGAGGCATATAATTCCATTTGTTCTCCAAACCATTTCTCTTAGGGTGTCATGGAGTAGCTGTGGTGGGAATAAAAAAGGAGACAACTGTCTTGCCCCACCCAAGGCAAGATGTATTATTGTTTAGATTTCTTGCCATGCTCTGAAAGATTTTCTTCCCTGCATATGTTTACAACAACATTCACAGCACTGGTGTATCTGACATGTACTCTCAGCTCAATATATATTCCTAATTTAACTACCCCGGTCACACAGGATAGATTCAGAACTGAGCAATTTTCCTCTTGTGGTACCGGCAAAGCAAGAACTTAGCCCAGCTATTCTACATCTAGATGCCTCAGCCACCAGTTCAGCCTCCCAGGGATCCCTTCCAATGCTGCCCTCAAGGAAAAAAAATCTTGTCAATATAATTTTGTAATGCTGTAAAAGATTAAGGTGGTTCTCCAGGTAGAATACATAGGACTATCTTTAGCTAAGCCTTTTAGCTGGTTTGTTTTATTTAGGTATTTGTCCTTCATGTAAAGCTAAGGGGTATCAACTTCCACTTAACTCCTACTAAGCTCATTTCCTTGCCAAGAAGTACAGCTCACTCCTGTCAATCCATGGCACACCACTCTACAAACCCTCCCATTTTGTTTTCATTTTTTTGTGTGCCCAATTCTTTAGGGCAGATGCAACTCCTAGCCAGAGGCAGTACAGCAATATTAATAAAAAACATTTCAGAAAAATTAGAGACATTGAAAATCTGAAGTTCCAGCCTGAGGCAGTTTCCAGTATTTGAGCATTTGTTTTTATCATAAATCAAGATAAAAGACATTGAAATGCTGTATATTTCTCATGGAATATAAGGTTTCACTGAATGTTCCTGAGAAAAATCCCAGTGAAAATGACAAATTCCGGAAGCTCTTGAACCAGACCTTTTCTTTCTAGTTTGCTGAACAAAATCAAAATAACCATTTCCAATAATATCCACATTTGTCTGCATGCCCTTAAGCCATAGCAAGTGCCTCTTGGGAAAACAAGCTATGGTTCCCATGCTGCCCTTACCTCCATGGACTGGACTACCCATTTGGACTGCACCTCTCACCATGCCACACATCACGAGGACTTTTCCACAGGGATGGCTTCACAGCAGCATGGGAAAGAGGGCCCAGCCATTAAATGTAGCGAGAACCTGCCTCATACATAGCTGCCAGGTTTTATCCACTCAGATTACCACTGAAACATCAGATCAATCCACTGTGAAACACTTAGATTGATCTGTCCTGAAGGAAAACATCCTGAGACACAAATGTCCACAAAGAAAACCGGGATTTCATGAAGAAATTTGTAGGAATAATCAAGCACCAGCAGAAGCAGTGATCATCATGGAGTTGCTGGTGAGGTAACTATAGCAGGTAGACAATCACTCACGTGCATGAGCCAAGCTCAGCGCCCAGAGTCGCAGGTAGGATGCTGTGTTGGAGATGCAGCCAAGGCAGTATTCAATGGTGTGGATAGCTTGGTGGACAAATATATCTCCAAAATTGAACTAAAACAAAATAAACCCAAGCATATTTTATTAGTTTTTCCTTCCAGGCTTCCTAGTTAACGAAGCAACACTCCACCAAAGGCTCTTCATACTTCTTCTTTTTCCTTGCTATGTTCAGAGAAACACAAAGTTATTTCCAGGTAAAGAGATTGCTCTTAAAAGTTTTAGTTCTGTGTGATCTTCCCATACATTCTTCCTGGAGAGATAAAATTCTAGTGAAAAATATTAGAGAAACCGCTCATATTCCACTCCTACAATTTCAAATCATTAAATGTCAATCCAAATGATAACAATCTTTGTGATTCTCAATAGACACATAAATGCTGAGGTAAAGTAGTGGCTTTCAGACTATCTGCCTTAGGGAGCTGGTGGAGTCACCATCCCTGGAAGTGTTTAAAAAGGGGCTGGATGTGACAGTGCTGTGGTTTAGTTGATGAGATGGTATTATGTCATAGGTTGGACTTGATGATCTCAAAGGTCTTTTCCAATCTCGTTAATACTGTGATTCTGTGATGTTAGGAGTGTAAGAGTCAGTCAGAAGAAGAGTATTGTCTCAACATTGTTACCGGTGACTTAGACAATGTAAAGTACCTCGAAAACTTAGGCTACGATCTTGACAAGAGTTTGCAGTGGCCTACCTGCCTGAAAGTTGTGGCCGCCCGGTGCTACTCCCTGGACTGTGACTGGAATGTGGTCCCTATGAAAATCAAGGTGCAGATACCCCAGAACAACGAGCGGTGTGTTCCCCAGTGTGTGCTGCACCCTTCTCTGATATGGGGGGACGGAACACCACATCCTGTANCCAGCCTAGCCGACTGGACCATGACATTTAAATTGGCGTCACCCTGGTTGAGTAAGGAGAT
>WEKX01025743.1:2342-13305 GCA_013390025.1 Pitta sordida | reverse complement strand
AGGCTGGATAGATGGACAGAATCCAACAATATATGATTTAACAAGTCCAAGTGCTGAGCCCTTTCACCACAACAATTCCTTGCAGCAGCACAGGCTGGAGACAGAGTGGCTGGAGTGCGGCCAGGCAGAAAGGGATGTGAGACTGCAGGTCAACAGGCGGTTGAACATGAGCCAGAGTGTGCCCAGGTGGCCCAGAAGGCCAATGGCATCCAGGCCTGGATCAGTAATAGTGTCACCAGCAGGAATGGGGAAGTGATTCTTCCCCTGTACTCAGCATTGATGAGGCCACACCTCGAGTGTTGTGTCCAGTTCTGGGCCTCTCAATTTAGGAAAGATGTTGAGATGCTGGAGCATGTCCAGAGAAGGGCAATGAGGCTTGTGAAGGGACTGGACCAAAAGCTCTATGAGGAGCAGCTGAATGAGCTGGGTTTTTCTAACCAGGAGAAGAGGAGGCTCAGGGGAGACCCTGTCACTCAGTAAAATTCTCTGAGAGGAGGTTGTAACTAAGTCCATCTTTTCTCTCCGATAAGCAGTGACAGAATTAGGGGACAGTGTTTTAAGTTGGACCAGGCTGGATGTTAGGAAAAAATTCTTCACAGAAACAGTGACAGGGTATTGCATTGGGCTGCCCACAGGGGTGACAGAGTCACCAAATCTGGAGGTGTTTAAAAAGAGACTGGATGTGACACATAGTGCCATGGTTTAGTAGATGAGGTAATGATAGTTCATAGGTGGGACTTGATAATCTCAAAGGTCTTTTCCAACCTAGTTAATTCTGTGATTCCATTGACAGCACTGGTAGAATTTTCCTGTGGTGAATTAGAAGGGTCCCTTCCTCTGCTTCCCTTGGTCCCATTTTTCCCGCAAGCCTGAAGTGGAGTTTATTTATCAGAGCTGGGTCGTTTTTCCCAGAAGTGTCATTGCTGCCTCCCACCTTGGTAAGGGACTCTCCAGAGATTTCTGTCTCTGTAGGCGTGGCTGGGAAGAGGACCCATTTACCCCGTCTAGTGCCAGGTGTTCCAGCTCTGTGGTGTTGGATGGCACAGCCATGCTCAGCCCTATTTGGGATGCCTTTATGGACTTGGTTTCTCTTCATGGGTTAGAGCTGGAGCAAGGCGTTGCCAAGCCTGGAGAACCTGGGTCAGACTGTCCTAACTAAGGGTCCAAAAAAGGACCAGGAAATCATTGCTCATGACAAGGCAGGACTGCACCTTCCCTAACAGCTCTCCTGAGGTCACACCACTGACATAACTATAGACTGGGGGCAGAGTGGCTGCAGGATGATCAGGTGGAAAGGGACCTGGGAGTGCTGGTGGATAGAAAACTTAACATGAGGCAGCAGTGTGCCCAGGTGGCCAGAAAAGCTAATGGTATCCTGGCCTGCATCAGGAATAGTGTTGTCAGTAGGACAAGGGAAGTTATTCTCCCCCTGTACTCAGCACTGGTTAGACCACATCTTGAGTACTGTGTTCAGTTCTGGGCTCCTCAGTTTAAGAGGGATGTTGAGATCCTTGAGCGGGTCCAGAGAAGGGCAACAAGGATGGTGAAGGGGCTGGAACACAAGCCCTCTGAGGAGTGACTGAGAGAGCTGGGGTTGTTCAGTCTGGAGAAAAGGAGGCTGAGGGGAGACCTTATCGCTCTCTACAACTACCTGAAAGGGAGGTGTAGCCAGCTGGGTGCCGGTCTCTTCACTCTGGCTACAAGTGATAGAACAAGAGGACCCAGTCTTAAACTGCGTCAGGGGAGATTTAGACTTGACATTAGGCGGAACTTTTTCACAGAGAGGGTGATCTCTCAGTGGAATGGGCTGCCCAAGGAGGTGGTGGAGTCATCGTCCCTAGAGGTCTTTAAGAAAAGGTTGGATGATGTACTTGGTGACATGACCTTGATATTAGGGTAGTGTGTTATAGGTAGGATGGTGTGTTGGTAGCAGGATGGCAACAGGTTAAGTAACAGGTTTGGCTAGGTTAGGTAATAGGTGATAGGTTGGACTTGATGATCTCTAAGGTCTTTTCCAACCTTACTGATTCTGTTAGTCTGTGATTTATGCCTGAAGATTCATCTGGACCAGGAGAGGTCTCATAAGCACTGACAAACATAGAGAAGGACCAACATAGGCACAGAAGGGAAGGAAGAACTGCAGTTCGTGATTCATGGCAGATGGGGGCTGTGACAGACACCTCTGGGGACTGGAAGAGCTCACTTGACCAGACCATTTTGGGAAAAACGGAAAAGGCTTGTGGTGCCAATTGGACTGTTCCCATACCAGGCAATCTCGAGACCCCCAGGCTGCTCTGCCAAAAGCCTCCAGAAAGTGTTTTGTCCCAGCCGGTGTCGCCATGATATACCCACCCTGCGTGTCTGTGGCCATGAGGAGCCCCCCCACCCAGTGCTCCCCTGCTCAGCTCTGGGGCATCTCCGGGGCAATGCCTGAGGTGGGGGCAGGTGACGGCACTGGCAACACCCAGCACTCTCTGCCCAATGTCTGGGGCCCTTCCCCTGGGTGGGCACAGGGCCCATGTCCATCCCAGGGGCCACTGATGAAGGCTGAGGCCCCAGGAACATTCCTGAGGCCCCAGTGTGGCTAGAGGGGGAGGTGGGGGATGCCCCACCACGTCTTCCTCATGGCACAGAACTTTGTCTCTCCTGACCCAAAGGTGCTGCCTAGAGAGATGGATTGGGGTGATTCCTGCCCTCTGTGCTGCCCAGCGGGCCTTGGTCAAACTTTCAGGAGCAGTCACGTGGACTGGGGTGTTTCCTGTGGCAGTCTGAGTACTCTCTTTGTGTCTCTAATTAAACAGAGAAGCGAGTCATTTACCAGAGTTACCAAACCAGTAAGGATTCCCTGAGGAGGGAGAACTCTGTTGTACAGCAGCTCTTTTACCGACCAGGCAGGACACTGAAGGGAACTCAAATCCGCATCTCCTTGGCAGTAGCCAACACCTCAGAATGGAACTTCTATGGGAAATCAACCTCCTTTTCCTGTTGTTGATCAATCAGGAGACGGCGTTCCATGAGCACAGAGACTGGATGTGTCTCTGAGCACAGGGGTCTGTGCAGAGCAACTCTCCCTGAGGGAGCTGATGCTGGTGTTGGGAAGGGGTCAGCTGGAGCCCAGACACCAATTTGAGGCCTTTTAGACCCGTTTCATGTTCCTGGACCTTGCTCAGGCATGAACACAGCGTGTGTTGGGGAACTGGCCATTGCACCCAGGGCAGGGAATGCTGAGACAAGGCGGGCCTGACCTGCCTGTGGGTTACATTCGTGCTGCAGCTGCAGCAACCAAAGCTCTGGCAATGGTTAGCCCACAACAGTCCACACAAAGCCCTGGTGGCTCCAGCCATTGTGAGCTTAGAATTAAGCCAGCGGCCCTCTTTTCAAAGCTGAAGCCATAGTTCTTGACCTGATGAAAGCACCAATCAGAAGTCTAAAAGTGGTAAAAATTTCTCTGAGTGACTTGTTCCCTCCCTTAGAAAAAACGAAGAGCAAAGGGAAAATAATTTTCAGATTTTACTTTCTATGCAGTATTGAATTACATAAGGTGAGGCTTTCTAATGGGGAAATGAAGAAGACAAAAAGTCTCCAGTCGAAAGATCTGCAGCAGGAAGGCCTTGGAAGAAACTCTCAACAGGAGGGCTGAAAAGGGAGCATTTGAATAGACCCTCAGGGCAGATGGGTGGACTCCCCTTCAAGAAACCGTGTCAGTGTCCCAAGGTGTCAGAAATGTATTTTTTTACAAAAAGGACAAGGGAGGAAAATATCACAGGGGTCAAGGAATCTGTGCAGCTGAAGGACCTCCAGGAGCTCGCTCAACAAATTCAAACTCTGCAGGAAGATTTCCAGAAGGGGCAGGAATCCACCCAGCGTGACCTTCGAAATGCCATGGCAGACCTGGAGAAGAAACTAGGTGACCAGGGCCATTGCCCAGTTGCCCATTGTCTCTCTCAAGGCCAAAGCTGCTCTCTCTGGTGTCATTCAAGGCTTCAGCCCTGATCCCCTTCTGACCCACAGTCCTGATTCCGTCTTGATACAGTGTGTTTAAAGCTTCCCTATAATTTTATTGAACTTTCCAACAGTCTCATAAAAGAAGGAGTCCGGTGGGCTGCAGAGTGTACAGCACGTACTGTCACCATTACCCTGCCTCACAGTGCCGGGCAGTCCCTCCCCACAGAGAAGCAGATGCACAGATTGCACATTCACGGCCATGCGCTTCCAGTCACTGCCCATGCTGCCGATACCCACAGCACTCACTCCTTCTCTGCCTCAGGCCACTGGCACAGCCCAGCATGCTTCCCACAGCACGTGACATCCTGTCACGGCTGGGACCAGGCCAGAGCCGATGCTGGGACTATATTATTTGAGCAGAGGTATCACTATGGACGGATGCCGGGCAGCACTTCCGCAGCTGGGCCAGGGGAGTCTCCCCTCTGGGGGCGGTTCATGCCCAGCAAGGCCACACCGGCAGCCAACAGCATGTGTGAGGTAGATGCCACCTCTCCTCAGAATCGGCAGCACCACGGGGCTCCCCAAATGCATCATGGAAGGGCAGAGGGGACACAGTGCAAATGCTGCCAGCCTGGAATGGGTGCTGGTGACTGTGTGTAGGTTCAGGAGGGGATGGTGACCCAGCAGAGCTGCCCACATTTCCCTCAGGCAGCAACTCCTATTCTGCCCACGAAAACAGATGAGGTTTTTTTTGCGGAGACCCCAGAAACCACAAGAGAAGGGCATTGCCAGCAGGGCAATGGCATCTCTTTTCTTATAACAAATTCCTTCCTAGATTTCAGGAATGAATGGAATTCTTGCTGATAAAAGATCAATCTTCTGTACCTCTGACTTTGCTGTCTTTGGAACGAAAGTCTCAGTTATGGTTGATATGTTTCCAAACTTAGAAATACAGAGCGTTATTCCAGGAGAACATTGTCCTTTTGGAAAAAAGCTTGGGCTGTGTCAGAGCCTACTGGAACCCAGCAAGCCTTGACAGATCCACTAATTACCTGTTTTTTTCTTTGCCCACAGAGCTTTCCAAAGGACAACGTTACAAAGGTAAGCTTATGGGAACGGATAGAGGTATGTCCTCAGAGCCTGATGCAGTTCTGGAAATCACATCCAACCCCTTCACAGAGCTGTGTGGAGAAGAACAGGCTCAGGGAAAAGGTGGCTTGATGACTTTTTTCCCTGCCCTGTGCTGCCAAAGGCGCTGTCTGTGCTTGCCAGGAGCCATCTCAGCTGTGGGGAGCAGGGACAGCCGCCTTGCACTGGCCACTGCAGCCCCCACCTCCCACTGCTGGTTTAGCCTCTGTGACATTCAGGAAAAGTGTCTGGAGCTGATCTGGCTCCATTGCAGGAGCAGTTCCTTCTTCCTCAAATCTGAGATGATGTAGAGGAGCTCAGTTCCTGACATTAACCCTTGCTCAAGTCCTGCCAGGGATTCATCCCATCCACTGCTGAGTGTGGAAAGATGAGGCAAGAAAACTTTCCCTATCCTTATTGCAGTGCACATCACTCTTCCACTCTAATCTGTTTGGCAGCAATATCCCAGACTGATGCTGTCCTGGTATTGATGAAAAACCTCTTGAAGCTTAAAAATCACTTTCAGACTTTGCCAAAGAGTTAATCATGACACCCAAACCTAATTGCAGCTGCTGTCAACTCCTGGTCCTTTTCCTCAGGGCACCCGCCAGCAATGCAGAGATGGAGGGAGAAGGTGTCCAGCCCCACAGCTCCTCCTTGGTACTGCTGCTGCAGTCCCAGGAGCAANATGTCCCTGCGCCGCGGCTGGTCCCCGCAGCTCACAAGTGGCAGGACCGGTGGCTGATCAGACTGAGGTCACAGTAGGTTCTGTGCACGAGCCAGGTCCCACAGCTTGCTGTAAAATCAACAGCGAGTATGGGATCTTGCAAATTACGGATCGCGACTATGCGGATGATCACTGTATTATTCATCAGAATGAAAATTTTTCTTTGAGTGTAGTGTTATGTGTTCAAGAAAAATAAATACTCTTTCATGGCAGTATGAAAAAAACACATTCTGTGTCATGTTAGTTTTCCTGAAAAATTACTGCTCTTTCCCTGCTATCTAGTAGTGTTCATTTTTTTGAGGAGGGACAGTAATAAAGTATCTTTGTGGGCATCTGGAAACCATCTGAGGTCAACCCATCTCACATCTCCATGTGGGTGTGGAATATCTCCAATGAGAAAGATTCCACAGCCTCCGTAGGAGATTCATACTTCGACTTGGTCTCCCTCAAAGTAATAAAGTGTTTCTTGTTGTTCAAAGGGAACCTCCTCAATTTTGCCCATTGCCTTGTTTCCTGTCACTGGCACCTCTGGGAAGAACCTCCTTCAGCTGCTGATATCCATTGTTGAGATCCCCCCCAGGCCTTCTCCTCTCCTGGATGAACAGTCCCTGCTCTCCCAACCTTTGCTCATGGCAGAAATGCTCCAATGCCTCAGTCATCTGTGTGGGCCTTCCCTGTACTCTCTCCAGTCTGTTCATGTCTCTTTTGTCCTGGGGAGCCCAGAACGGCAGCTGTGGCCTCCCCAGGGCTCAGGAGAANTGGCCTCTCCAGTGCTGAGGAGAAGGCAAAGATCACCTGTCTCAGCCTGTGACCTCACTCCTCCCAACACTGCCTGGGTGTCCAATATCCCTTTGTGGGAAGAGAAGATTCCTCAGCTTGGAGCCCAGCAGAACCCTCAGGTCCTTTTCTTCCCAGATGTTTTGCATCTGGGTGTTCCCCAGTGCATAATGGTGCATGGGCTTTTTCCTGGCTACATACAGGAATTTACTTTCTCCTTGTTGATCTTGAAATCAACCCATTTTCCTCCATGGGTTGGAGGAAAGCCATATTCCTCCAATTTGTTCAGGCCCACCTGAATGGCAGCATGACACCTTGGTCCATGAGTCAGACCTTCCATTCCTCTGTGCCCTGGTATTTGCCGGGGCCTTGACCCCTATGGGGCTGATGTCCCTGGCCACTGGATCCACATAGGCATGTCCCTCTCCTACAACTGGCTGGAGACTGGATCCCTCTACTCCTGGTCATAGGATTTTTCATTTTCTTCTCAGGAACACAGCTTAGAATTACTTTTTCTCTCGGATCAGGGTTAAGTTGAGTCCTTCCACTCTGTCTGGGTGTCATAGGTTGGCACTGTAATATGCGTGTGGTGGATGTATTTTTGTATTCCATATTGCTGTGTGCAGGTAGTGCCATCTGCAGACTCCCCTGGTCTGTTGCAGTGGAAGACCCCGGACATAACTGTTTCTTTGGGAGCAGTGGATGATCTCAGAAGTGGTGGCAGCGTTGCGGCGGCAACACACTCAGGCGGGCCAGTGCGGCGGTGATTGGTGCAGCTCTTAGGTTTTTATTTCTTTTTTCAGCTTCGCCTGAAGGATCAGCATGCTTTCCATAGAAATAGCCAAAGTGAAAA
The DNA here is from genome assembly GCA_013390025.1 of Pitta sordida. Classification (NCBI taxonomy): domain Eukaryota; kingdom Metazoa; phylum Chordata; class Aves; order Passeriformes; family Pittidae; genus Pitta; species Pitta sordida. The sequence goes on along the minus strand of WEKX01025743.1, from coordinate 5,875 downwards.
AAATCTCAACCATCAGCTTGGAAGGCTTCACATTTAGCCAGGAGCTTATTTCCTGGTTTTTTCCCTTCTCCCTCTCTCTGATCTGGGGGAAGGAGGCCAAGCGGACATTCGAACATTTTGGACAGTTAAAACTCTCTCTCCAGGCCTTTTTTTTTAATTGTTGTTCCTCAGCTCTCTGGAGCAGGTTTTTGAGCCATATTTTTTTTGTGTTTGGATAATAAAAAGGTTTTTTCCTCTTTCCTTTCACTTCCCTTTGAGGAAAGAAATTATTTCACTGAAATTGGTTGGAAAAAGCAGAATCTCATTCTGAACTAAGTTTTTGGTGCATTGACCCAGGAAATGGAAACTCAAAGGGACATGACTCCTTGTAAAGTATATCCTGCTTTAGTTATCATGTTTATAGCTAAGTTTATAATGTTTTTATGGTCCTTAGTGTGGCCTTTTGATTTATTTGAAATAGTATTACCAGTATGGGCACTGGCTCTGTTCACTAACCCTCATATAAGCCCATTAACAACCCTATTGGTGTTAATGCATCACTTTTACCACTTAGGAATGCAAAGTCGCTTTCTTATGTTGATGTGTTTAATGATAATGATTTATAAGAAGATGACAGCTGTTCTAGCAGAGATCTTAGTACCTATTAAATGTTTGTATGATATATGCTTTTTCTACCATGTCTGATATGAATTTCAACAACTTGTTTCTGGGGTTTATCAAAAATTGTACTCAGTCTATTTTCCCTTCAGGAAAGTGGTACTTTCCCTAGGATGCTAAAGAGAGTATCCTTCTGATGGTGTTAATGATTTATACGGAAGGAATATCTTGAGTACTGTGTCCAGTTCTGTGCTCCCCAGTTAAAGAAGGATGTTGAATTGCTTGAGAGGTAACAGAGAAGGGCGACAAGGATGGTGAAAGGACTGGAGAACAAGCCCTATGGGGAGCAACTGTGGGAACTAGGGTTGTGCAGATGGGGGAAGAGAAGGCTCAGAGGTGACCTGATTGCTGTTTAAACTACCTGAGGGGAGGTTGCAATCTGGTGGGTGTAAATCTCTTCTCTCAGGCTGATGGCACCAGAACAAGAGGACATGGCCGCAAGGTGCACAAGGGGAGGTTTAGGCTGGATGTTAGGAAGAGTTTTTTCACAGAGGGAGTGATCTCTCATTGGAATGGTTTACCTAGGAAGGTGGGGGAGTTGCCATACCTGGAGGTGTTTAAGAGAAGACTCGATGTGGAACTCAGTGACGTGGTCTAGATGATGGGAGGCTTGGATGGATGGAGCGTGGTCCTAGTGGTTCCACGGTTGTGGGTTCAATCCCTGGGTGAGCACTCACTTGGGAGTTGGACTATGGGTCCCTTACAACTTGGAATAACCTGTGATTCTGTGAACCTGTGAATAGTACTCTATGTGATATATAGTTTGTCTAAAATAGAATATCACATGCTCAAAGACCCTCGTAAGACAATTGGCCCAGATACAAAAGGTATTGAATGGTGTGGAAGATGGGGGAATGTGGGTCAAATCTTGAAAAGGTTTTCTGACCCAATAGCTTGGCATTTTCCCCCTGAACAGATCCAAGACCCAGCTGAGATTGGAAAATATCTCCAGGAAAATGCAATGACAGTTTTAAGGATAAAAAATTCATTGAAATACGTTGAGCCCTATCATATGCCTATCATACCCTGTTAGATATTGTAGTACAGCAAATCAAGGCAGAAGGGCAGAAAAATAACGCAGCAGGTGCTACAATCCCTCAGGCTGCAGATACATCAGATAACAAACCTAAGTTATTGACAGCCGCTCCTGTAATGAGGAAGAAATATGAGGAAAAAGCTGATAGTCCAGTGAAAAATGATGATGATGAGGGTGAAGGATGCTCAAAGACAGTAAATGACTCAGTTACAGAAACCATCACTGAGTCCATGAATATGAAGTATCTCCATATCCTAAGAAAGCACTACAAACTAACTTGAATGATCTGTATATGGGATACTGCAGGCGATGATGTCAAGCTGGATGGTACAGAAGTGAGGCATTTGGGATCCCTGACACGGGATCCAGCCATTGATCAGGAGATTATAAGGCCTTCTGACTCTCTGTCTTTAGTGACAAGGGTGGGAACTTCCAGCTGGAAACTGGAGCAGAAGCTTTCTTGGGAGAACCCTCATCTAGGATTCTTTATCCCTCTAATTCTTGTACTCCTCCCTCCAGACTCGTTTTGTCTCTGTGACTCCACAGGTAAATCCACATGGTACCGTGTGCTGTGTATCTTCTCTCGAGCAGAGAAACGCTCACTCCCAGTACTTGAGATATCAGTCTGTACTGGTGGGGAAAGGAATCTACTCTCTCCAAGCTGCTGGACCAGTTTCTACACAGGCATGATGAGGGAGGAAGAGATTTTATTTGTATTGCTGACTTGGCCAGGTACTTCACCCACCTTTTTTCCCTCTTCTTCGTTCCAGGCCATTGCTGTCAATGAGCTGCCATCGAAATTTCCAACACACAGGTGACTTCATTTGGTTTTTTTGCTTGTTGTATAGATCCTCAGCAAGGCTAATTCCCTCCATTACTAGATCCACTTTTCCATGCTGGTCCACTTGCCAGGGCAGCAGATAACACTTTCCTTGGAGGAATACCTTTCCTTCATGCCTGACAGGAGTCCCCTCCAGAGGCTGAGGACTTGGGCCCCTTTTCTAATCCATTGTCAATGTTCCCTTTCCTAGAAAGTGATTTCAGTCACTTGTAATTCACCTCACCCTGTAATTCCAGGTGATTTTGTTCTTGTCTGGATCATGGCTGAAATCCCTTCTCATATCCCACTGCTCACTTAAGGGCAGGGATTGGGTGGTCACTGCCTCATTTCTTCCTCTCCCTCTTCCCTGAGCAGAAGCTGCCTGTCTTATTCCTTCTGTTCTCATGATAGCCCTGTTTCACAGTGGTCTGTCTCATCTACTTCTTGCTCCTGCTCCCTTTAGAAGATCCCTCTTCCCTCACTAAACCAGCTGATTGCTGTTCTCAATATTTTTCCTTGTGCCCAAGGGCGGTTGATCCCACCCCAGGTTGGTTCCGTGGTTCATCCACAGGTTCTGCCACAGGATTGGGTGGTGTCTAAACCTCCCCTGGCATAGCTTAAGGCCAGGTCCTCTTGTTCTGGTGTCGTCAGCCTGAGAGAAGATAATCACACTCACCTGTCTGCAACCTCCCCTCAGGTAGTTGTAAACAGCAATGAGGCCACCTCTGAGCCTCCTCTTCTCCAGGCTGAACAATCCCAGTTCCCGTAGTCGCTTTCCATAGGGCTTGTTCTCCAGTCCCTTCACCATCCTTGTCACCCTTCTCTGGCCCCTCTCAAGCAGTTCAACATCTTTCTCAAACTGGGGAGCCCAGAACTGGACACAGTTCTCAAGATGTGTCTGACCACCACCAAGTACAGAGGAAGGATAACATCCCTAGTCTGACTGACCACTCTGTTCGTAATACAGGCCAGGATCCCATTGGCCTTCTTAGCCACCTGGGCACACTGCTGGCTCATATT
>WEKX01025741.1:0-29962 GCA_013390025.1 Pitta sordida | reverse complement strand
CGGCCGGCGGCCCCTGAGGCGCTGCCATGTACTCGGGAGCAGCTGCCGCCGCCGCGGGGCCGCCGCGCCGGGACTTCATCTCCGTCACCCTCGGCCCGGAGGAGACGGTCGGGGCGGGCGGCTACAACAACAGCAAGGCCTGGCGGCGGCGCTCCTGCTGGCGGGGGAGGACCGTGCAGGGAGCTGTGCGGGAACGGGGATACCCCTGCCGGGCTGGGGGCAGCACCGGCCGATGAGGGAGCGCTGTTGGGATGTCCCTGGACTTGAGTGCAGCTGGACTATCGTGGGGGACCTGCCTTGGCCTGCCCAGTTTCGGGCTGGGCGGAGGCCATGGCTGTGAGTCGTGGGGCCGCCCCGGGCTCGGCTCTGCCCTCCCGGGGGCGTGTGGGGCGTTCTGGATGAGGGAGATCCACGTTATGTCTTAATTTTCACGAGCAAATCTGCGGCGGGGGGAATATGGTACTATCCTGCTGTCTGCTAGTGCACATTTGGGAGGCAGCGCTGCACTCTCTGGACAGGAATGAGGGAAGTGGGATTTGGTCTCCATGCCTTTGTTCTCGTTTTAAGGCTTGAAGAGGGAGCCCTGTCTACTGCCGTAGAAGAGTAAAGGGAACAATTCTCCTTTCTGTGGGAAGGCTGTGAGGAGAGGGGTCCCCTGGCAGAGCTTGTCTGCCTGTGGGCAGGTAGTGGGTCACCAGCTTTACGGAGGGGGGGAGGGAGAGTCTTGAGCCAGAGAGTCCTGTATGAGAAAGAGTGAATCAGAGGGACAAGATAACCCTTGTTAAAGATAGATGATGTATGATCGCCGATAGAGGCTTTTCAGGTCGTCAGATTAAGCATATGGAGAACTTGTTTAGGGTCATAGTCTCACAGTTCTCTTTTATTACCAGCTAGAGAAATGCAGACCCTTCATTTCACCCTTCATTTTATTCATGTTCTTTGTGAGTAAAAAACCAGCAAGATGGTGGTGAATGCCTTTATATGTTCTTGTACCTCTTAAGCTCCAGCAAGGGAAGTTTAGACTTGACATTAGGAAAAAGTCTTTCACCAAAAGAGTGATCAGGCATTGGAATGTGTTGCCCATGGAGGTGGTTGAATCACCGTCCCTGGAGGTGTTTAAGGGTAGGCTGGATGAGATGCTGAGGGTCATGAAATAAATGTTATAGATGTTAGGTTTTAATAGGATTATAGGTTGGACTTGATGATCTTCAAGGTCTTTTCCAACCTTATCAATACTATGATATTATTTCTACCTGTCACAAGGCACCACAACAAATGTCTCTTTTCCCATCCTACCCTGATAAACTACAAGGCTATTGGAGTTTCAAGGATCTTTCTCCAGTGGCGAGACAGTGATAATAGTTTGCCATGCAGGTAGAGCTGAAGAAGATGGAGTGAGATTGGCATCTTGCAGTGTGCACAAGGAAGGCTGTACAGGATTCCTGGACTGTCAACCGTATGCAGGAAGAGAGCAGGAAATTTTATGTGCAGTGAGCAGATCAGTTTTGCTCTGAGGCACTCCTGGCCTCTGGCTGTTGCTGAAAGGATGAGGACTGTGGGAAGTGCTGTGAGGTGTCATGTAGTTTGTAGGAAAGGTTGTTCCCAAGTGTAGCATTGGCACTGAAGTTCCCTCTCTGTATGCCAAAACTAATATTAGTGAATTTCAATGGGACTATTGGGAAAGTAACAGTGGTAATTTAGCAGTTAATGTTTAACTCCAACTGCTCTCTGTAAGTGAAGGCTAATGTACTGTAATGTAACGTTCTGTCTGATTTTTAGTGGTTGTTGCCTATACTTCAGTTTTAACAATACATTTTTGCCCATTTTTTGGTGATACTTCCCATGTTTATCAGAGGCACGATGCCTGGCTTCTCTTTCACAGATTCATAGATTATTCTGAGTTGGAAGGCACCTACAAGGATCATTGAGTCCAAATCTATAAGTGAATGGCTGTAAGGGAGTCAAACCCATGACCTGTCCAGTGACTGGTGCTCAGCTTATTCTGAACATTTCTTCTTTGCTGCAGTAACCTTTTTCATTTTCCTACTGCTTTCTTCCATTTCTTATTTTGCATATGTGCTCTAGAGCCCCTTCCCAGCCAGGAGGAAAGAGGCTTTTGACTGATTTCCCAGCTGTCATCTGGGCAGATGCTCAGGTCAGGCAGTGGAGGTTGTGATCAAAGTCAGCTGTAGTGGAAGCTCTCCGGGAGCCTTGGGATTCGTGAGTTCTGATGTTCTTGCAGCAAGTGGTTCTGCTGTTTCTGTGAGCTTGATGTGCCATATTAGGGAAAGGTCTTTCACTGACAGAGTGATCGGGATTTGGAATGGGTTGCCCATAGAGGTGGTTGAGTCGCCACCCCTGGATGTGTTCAAGGGGAGGTTGGATGAGGTGCTGAGTGATATGATCTAGGTGTAGATGCTGAGTTAGCTGGACTAAAGGCTGGACTGGATGATCTTTGAGGTCCTTTCCAGCATTATCTATACAGTGAATATGCCAGCTGGTTAGACTTCTTTTTTCTCTTTCATCAAGGAAAATAAGCAATGGAAACAGGGTAAAATTAAACCTGCTGGGTTTTGTTTCTTAATCTGAATGAACTGGAAAGAGTTTATTTTTAATTGAGAAGGCTCTTAATGTCATGCTAAATGTTATTCCTCTCACTTCTTTTCTCTCTTAAAGAAATGGAAGCAGCTGTCCCGACTCCAGCGGAGTGTCATTCTCTTCCTGTTTGCCTTCTTGGCGGTGTGTGGAGTCGTTTCGTACACAAACATGGGGGAAGCATGGAAAAGTATGTGTTCTGTTCAGCTTGGAATTGTCAGAGTGAGATGTTAAGAAATTGTAGTTCTTATTACCAGTTTTACTTTCTATTGACAATGTCTGGATGTATTCATTAAAGCGCAGTTGTGAGATGATTTGATGCTTCAAGGACTTAATGCTTAATCAGAAATAGTTTTCATGTGTCTTTTCTTTGTTTATTTTGACTAGTGAAATGTTTTGTTTTAGTTGATATCCTGGTTTTGGCCTGGACAGGGTTAATTTCTTGCAGTAGCTGGGAGAGGATGTGGCTGAGGTCCAGATGTTATTCTGTACCACCTCACATCATTGAAATGGGGGCAGGAGAAGGGTGAGGAGGGGAGAAGGGGAAAGGGACTCTCTTCTGGGAAGAAGGAGTTCCTCCTTGTCAAGAAAACATGGTGGGAAAGCTGGCTGGTGTTTGTTTGCTTTCACAGGTGTAGTTTCTTCTTCTCACACCTTTTGTTGCTAATGTTGTTGCTGTTACTGTTCATTTTCTTATCTCATTGCTGATTCCAGTAAATTGTTTTTATCTCAGCCCTTGATCTTTGCCTTTTGTGCCTCCAATTCCCAACTCCATCCTGATGACTACTCAGGAAGGAGGAGGGGAAGAGAGGGTGGGGAAGGGGGAACAGGGGCTCAGGGGAGGGCAGGGAGTGAAAGACAGGAGCAGTGTGGTTTTGAGGGACTGAATTGGGGAATACCATTCCTAAACCACAACAGCCTTAGTCGGCACCCAGTGTTGGGCATGAAGGGTTGAGGTAACGATAGATCTGCCCAGAGCAGGCTGGAAACAAGTTTGAGGTGAGCATTTGTTATATTAGATAGAGAGCCAGTGGTCGTAATGTTGCTTGGTCTGTTCACATGGTTGTGGCACCTAACCCTGTATATACAGTAACACCTCGCTGTATTGCGACCCCTCCATTGTGACCTCACTGGTTTGTGAGAAATTTTTCTTGCAAATCTGCCTCAATTATTTGCGGAGCTTCCCGGCCGACGCATGCACAGTGGCCTCTGCTTTGCTGAGGGGCGGTGCCAGCGCCCCCTGTGGGGCAGGACTGGCCCAGCCCCGTGGGGAGGGTGCGCGGTGCCTCTCGCTCCCATGGCACTGTACCCTGGTCCCTGCCTCACTCCTGTGTGTCTCCATGCCTGGTCCCTGCAGTGGAAGGCTCATGCTGGAGGATGCCCTGGGCGGCTGCTGAGACCCAGTGCCACATCGCCTTAAGTCACACTGTCCCCTGTTACTCTCAGCCCAGCCGGGGACTGACGCCCACCAGGTGCACGTTACTGTTCCCATGGCTACAGATGGGGAAGGTGATGCAGTCTGTGCCCGGGGACTGCACACCTGGTGCACCTGGTGATGACGTAGCCCCAGGGAAAGTGCCCCACAAAAGTCGGTTTGGGCTGGCCGCGGCGGTGGTGGGGCCAGCGCTGTGGGCTGGGACAGGGCAGCACTGGGACGTGCCCACGCTGTCACCGCAGCTGCTGTGCCAGAAGGAGGCTTGTGTTCCCCCATGCCCTCCCCCAGCTGCAGCAGGGGGAAGCCGTGCTCTGATGGCTCCATACAGCCAGTGCTCCTGCTCCCGGGATGGGTGGATGTTAAAGGGAAAGAAGCTCTCACACCGACACCACCCCCCACCATAAGGGGCACCGGGGGTCACCGTGTTGCCAACTTAAGGTTTCCCAGACTCCAAGAGCACTGACCACAGCCCCAGGACACCCCTTGCCTGCTGCAGAAGCAGTGCAAGCGTGAGCAGTGGCAGCAGCTGTGGAAGCAGCAGCGTGGCTGAAGAGAAGCCCAGGGATTCTCCGGTGGGTCTCCCCCAGGCAGAGAGGGCTGACAAACGCTTCCCTTTGCTCCCTTGTGCTGGGAGAGCCTGTGGGGACGAGCAGAAAACACTCCCCAGCGCTCCTGATTGGCTGGGGGTGGAGTGATGGGCGTGGCCTGTGTGCATATTAGTGACCCGCGTGAGTTTGCGAATTAGACGTTTTCAACACCCTGATAAGACCCATTCCTCATGAAGGGTGAGGTATTACTGTATTCCTGGATGTGCTTCTCACCATTATATTATTCAGAGCAGAGAGAGGGGTCAGGATTGCTTTGTTGATGTGCTGTGTGGTGGCAGTTTATTACATGAACACATCAAGGGCAGTGAGGGTTGTTTGAGCTGTGTATTCAGTGCTGCTTTCCTACCCTTACATTAGATGCTACCTTTGTGAGTCCATTAATAATCATACCTGTTCTGGGGGAGAAACAGAGGACTATGATCTTTCCCCAGCTTTTCACTCCCTTTTCTTCCTTCAGGCTTTCCCAACAGCTTTTGGAAATTTTGAATTCCCTTTGGATGTTAAGGAAAGCATGTTCTTGTTGCTAAGTCTGCCAGGTCTCCTCAGTGTGGTCCACACCATGTTTGTAGTCTGGGCATGACGTAGATGGTATAGTGTAAGGAGAGGATAATGTACAGGGTGAGGAAATCTTGGCCATGCATAGGGTGGAGAAAAGTTGTGTAGGTCCCTCTGTGTGTGTCCTGGTTCCGGCAAGGGCAGGGTTAATTTTTACAGTAGCCACAAGGAGCCATGGCTAAGGCCCAGATCAAATTCTCTACCACCTCATTTCATTGGCACCTCGAAAGGGACTCCTGAAGGGCCTCTCTCCAGTCAGGAAGGTCTTCCAGGAGAAGAGGTGCCTCCGTCTAGTCCAGAGAACCTGGTGGAGGGAGCCATTCGGGGGATTTGTTTACTGTCATGGGCCTTGAATTGTTTCTTTTTCTTATACCTTTTGTTATTAACATTGTTATTCTTTCTTATTTAGCTGCTGTTTCTGGAAATTTGTTCTTATCTCACCCGGTGATCTTTCCCTTTTGTGCCTCCAATTCTTAACTCCATGCAGTGTGGGGGGGTGAGTAGCAGTGTGGTTTTGGTGAGTGTCAGGAGGGACACTGAATTTGGCAGTACCAATCTTAAACCATGACAGTTGGTTAAGATTTGAAGGCTGTGAGGAGGTTTTTTCACTCTGTTTGTATGTAGATATTGGTAGCCCAGACCTGATCAATGCAGCAGTTACAAATGTCTAGTTACAACCTGAAGTGTTGCTTTCTTGTGCTGAACTGTTTTATGTGTGTAGGTCTAACAGACAAATCGTTGGATGATCAGAGAACAGAACAAGATATTCCTGGATTAAAGCTGGCAAATCCAGCTGTTATACCAGCACCCCGGAAAGCAGATGCCAACCGTGGAGACTACCCTGAGTTTTCACCACAGGTACTGTGAGAAGAAATCTTGAGTTTTATAAAGCTTTCAAAGAGTTTGTGAAGGCTGCAAATAGTGCTTAGTTCCAACAGCTGTTGTAAGGAAAGGAGTTAGAACCTGCAAAAAAAGTATGTTTTGAGTGGAATGCTCTCCTCTCAGAAAGGGCTTTGGTATACTATTTCTTGGCTTTATATTTTTATTCAGGTGTTCTGTGTGCTGTTTCTTACTCATTACTCTGCCCAGGAGTGCCAGGACTTCAGCTCACAGTGACCTCTTACTTGAGGCTTCACCTGTGCTATGATTAACTTGTTTTGACTTGGAGTGCTCTGAGCACTGTTGTGAGGAGCCTGGAGTGCTGGCTGAATAGACACATGGATACAGTTGGTGTTGCACTGAATTGGAACAGCTTTCCCAGGAGCTTGGGAAAGGCAGAAGAGATATTAGGAGGGTTCATGAGGGATACAGAGGGAAAGGAACATCAACTGACTGTGTGCCTTAGATCTTTAGACCTTCCATTAAGGGCAGAACTGGCCTGCTGATCTGACAGCAAAATAAGATTTATCTGAAGCTTTGTTTAGTACTGTTGAATGAATACAGTTGACTTATAGTTTGAAATTCTACCATTTCTGTAACACACCAAGCATGTATTTTTTCCCCTTTTCCTAGAAACCACCAAAACTGCCTCATGTTCGTCGTGGTCCTTCCAATCTTCAGATCAAGGCACCATGGAGGGACACAAGGCTGAAGACCCAACATGATGCCATTAGGGCTGTACAAGAGCCAATCCAGGCTGATAAAGAAGAGAAAACTGAGAAATCCATTATCAGGTAGAAGTGTTTCAAGCAAGATACACCCTTCCACCAAGATGTGTTGAATGTTGGAGTGAAAATTCTAAGGTCTTTTTGTAGTCTGTGTCTGAGGTTTTCTTTCCTTGCATGGATTTGTTTTCAGGTCTGGCCTGATAACTGCTGGCGTTACTAGGCTGATAGATTTAGTTTCAGTGAAAGTACAGCTGATTTTACTCTGTATCACACAGCTGCAGAGGACTTGGAGCCCTGTGAGGCTTGGCTGTATTCCTAATGCACTTAGATGCTCTTAGTGTTCGGGAGGATTCTTGGTGTTTGGAGGTTTCTGCTGTTTGTTGTAATAAATACAGTTATACCCCGTCCTTCGCGAGGAAAGGGACAGGCCAAGGCCATCGCGAAACACTAAACTCTCAAAGAAGTGCAGGTCGTTAATATGCATGCAGGCCACACCCATTGCTCCACCCCCCGGAACTCCAAAGCATTGCGGACAATTCTTTGCTCCTTCCCGTAGTCTGTCTTGGCACAGGCGACCAAAGGGAGCCGTTTCTGAGCTGCTGCTGTGACTGCGTGTGCTTGCAGCCCAAACCCCGCGCCGCTCCCCCCCCAGTCCCTCGGCTCAGCCCAGCCCCGGTGCTTGCGCCGGCCCTAGGGGCCCTGTGCCAGCCCACGCGTGCTCGCCCTGTGTCCGTGGCGGGGAAGGGGTGTCCCTGAGCTCTAGTTGGCATTCTTGGAGCCTGGAAAATCCTTAACTTTGCAACACTGCAACACCCCGTGCGCTTATGGCGGGGGGGAGGCGTTGGTATGGGAGTTTCTTTCCCTTTACCATCCACCAGTCCCGGCAGAAGCAACGCTGCCCGAACTTTGACTGGGCTTTGAGTAACAAGGAATGGCATGTCTTGTGGTGGTGCCGTGCTGGGTCTCACCGGAGCACACAGGACCGGGGCAGGGACTGGGCCAGGGCTCTAAACGCCACTGCGAGCAGCAGTAAATCGCGTGCTCCAGCCCCCTCCGCGCCGCATGCCCGAGCCGCCACGGGGCTGCCGACGTGGGCACAATCACCGGGGTCGGGGGGAGAAGCGGTGCGGGATTTAGGCTGTGGGAGTGACCGCAGCAGCCCAGAGAAGCCCCCCGGGTGGCAGGGGTGGGGAGGTCGGGTTTCTTTCCCTTTAACATCCACCAGTCCCGTGAGAGAGGGGCAGCGCTGCCCGTACAGTTGCAGACAGAAGCCTCCTCCTCCTCCCAGCACACAGCTTGCCTCACTTTCTTGGGGCAGTTTCATGGGGCAGGGACCGGGGGCACGGTGCCGCCATTGCGAGCCCTCTCCCCGCAGGGCAAGGTGAGTCCTGCCCCACAGGCACTGCGGCACCGCCCCTCGGCAGAGCAGAGTCAACTGTGCATGTGTGGGGCAGCTGGACTCGCAAACAGCTGAATCATAATTGCGAAAAATTTGCTTTGCAAATGGGCGGGGTCGTAATGGAGAGATTGCGATGCAGCGGGGATTCACTGTACTTATGTTCCAGTATTGATGCAATGGTGCTGCTACAAGTGTATTTGTGCTGGGCAAGGTTTGAAAATTGATAGGAGTGTCAGTGCTGGTTGGGGGTTGGTGCCACCAAACACACTAAGCCCAGGCTGAACTAGCAGAAGCCACAGACATGTAAGTAGCTGCATGTGACTGTATGCAATGTCCTTAACTCCTTTCTCATGCAGTTCAGGGATCCTTTATACAGATCTAGTAGTATCTTTTATAGAGGGTCTGTGCTGCTGTGGTTATAGTTATATGAAGTTGTTCCCCAGTATGATACNCAGGGCTCTAAACGCCACTGCGAGCAGCAGTAAATCGCGTGCTCCAGCCCCCTCCGCGCCGCATGCCCGAGCCGCCACGGGGCTGCCGACGTGGGCACAATCACCGGGGTCGGGGGGAGAAGCGGTGCGGGATTTAGGCTGTGGGAGTGACCGCAGCAGCCCAGAGAAGCCCCCCGGGTGGCAGGGGTGGGGAGGTCGGGTTTCTTTCCCTTTAACATCCACCAGTCCCGTGAGAGAGGGGCAGCGCTGCCCGTACAGTTGCAGACAGAAGCCTCCTCCTCCTCCCAGCACACAGCTTGCCTCACTTTCTTGGGGCAGTTTCATGGGGCAGGGACCGGGGGCACGGTGCCGCCATTGCGAGCCCTCTCCCCGCAGGGCAAGGTGAGTCCTGCCCCACAGGCACTGCGGCACCGCCCCTCGGCAGAGCAGAGTCAACTGTGCATGTGTGGGGCAGCTGGACTCGCAAACAGCTGAATCATAATTGCGAAAAATTTGCTTTGCAAATGGGCGGGGTCGTAATGGAGAGATTGCGATGCAGCGGGGATTCACTGTACTTATGTTCCAGTATTGATGCAATGGTGCTGCTACAAGTGTATTTGTGCTGGGCAAGGTTTGAAAATTGATAGGAGTGTCAGTGCTGGTTGGGGGTTGGTGCCACCAAACACACTAAGCCCAGGCTGAACTAGCAGAAGCCACAGACATGTAAGTAGCTGCATGTGACTGTATGCAATGTCCTTAACTCCTTTCTCATGCAGTTCAGGGATCCTTTATACAGATCTAGTAGTATCTTTTATAGAGGGTCTGTGCTGCTGTGGTTATAGTTATATGAAGTTGTTCCCCAGTATGATACAGAGTGCAGGTCGTTAATATGCATGCAGGCCACACCCATTGCTCCACCCCCCGGAACTCCAAAGCATTGCGGACAATTCTTTGCTCCTTCCCGTAGTCTGTCTTGGCACAGGCGACCAAAGGGAGCCGTTTCTGAGCTGCTGCTGTGACTGTGTGTGCTCGCAGCCCAAACCCCAATTTGATTTGAGAATAACTGAAGGGGAGGTATTGTGGATATAGAAAAGACTACTAAAGGTTAGCAGGTTCTTGAGATTTGGAACACTAGGCTTGGGTTTGTTTTGTGTTCTTTTCAGCATGGCTCAGCTGTGCTGATCATACCATCAGAACTGTCCTTGCCTAAATATTTTGGTTGATGGTGTTGTCTGAAAGTGTTTTATTGCTGTGCTTCTGTTTGTGCTGTAGCTCATAAACAGCTGGTAACAGGAGAACTTTGGAGAGCAACGAAAGCTTAGTGAAGACGAGTTACAAATTTAAGGAATGAAAGACATGAAATATGGGATTTATCTAAGAAGATAAGCTGGCTGAGCAGCTCATCCTTTCTGCTTCTTCAGGATTTTTTGGTGATCATCATTTGTGTGGTACTGCTTAGTGTCAGTGGCTGCTGTGGTCATTTCAGAACTAGTAAATAACAAATTACTTGCAATGCAGCAATTTCAGGTTTTTTAACTCTTTTTAGAAGTACAGTCTTACCTCGACTATCCATGCTGCTTCACCCATTTGCAAAAAAATTAATCATAAATATTTCCGGTCGATGCATGCATGGTTGCTCTGCTTTGCAGAGGAGCAGGACTGGCACTCCCTGCGGAACGGGCAGGTGGCACCTCTCAGTCGTTAGGGACAGCCACAGATCCCTCTCTTAGGAGTGTTATGGAGGTTGGGTGACGTCTATAGTCCCCCGCAGGGATGAATCAGTATCAGCTGCCCTGGGTGCCCTGGGCCGTGAGCGGGCACTGAGACCCAGTGGGCTCATGAGAATTCACGCCCTCCCCTGTCATTCTAAGCCTAGCCGAGGTCCCTGTTGTTACATAGCCCTGGGGACAGCGCTCCCGCAGCACTGCACCATCCTCCACAGGGACTGTGGCTGGAGCTACTTGCTGCTTTCCCCCTCTGCCCCACCTGCCCCTGTCTGATCTCAAGCCATTGTCCCTTTGTCCCCGCCAGCACCTTTCGGGGGAGCGCCTGTGAACTGCGAGTGGGGACTGACTGTGTGCTTGTATGTCTGTGTGTTACTGTTTCCATGGCTACAGGCTGGGGAGGCGATACCAACCGGCGGGTGTATCGTAGCCACCACAGTTAAAAGGGAAAAAAACGCTGCCACCGCCGCCACCCGCCCTCATAAGGGGTCTCAGGGTGTCGCAGTGTTGCAGTTACAAGTGTTCCTGAGCTCCAAGAGTGCCTGTGGCATGGACTTGCGGTCACCCGAGCCAGTGGACACAGGGGTCATCCTGGTGGACCGCAGCCTCCTCTGGGGACACAGTCCAAACATGTGCCACCCCCCTGCCTTGCCGCAGCCCCGGGCTGAGCTTCCCCACCGTGGCAGCAGTGCATGAATGCAGGGTGGCTGTGGCCCGGCATGGCAGCGTGGCTGAAGAGAAACCCCGGGATTCCTCGGGGGTCTCCCCAGTCAGAGAGGGCTCAGAAACGGTCCCCTTTGCTCCCCTGTGCTGTGGGAGGCTGTGGGGAGGTCCCAAAAATGCTCCCCAGCGCTCCTGATTGGTGGGGGGCAGTGTGATGGGCGTGGCCTATATGCAAAGTCTCCGTGGATTAAAAGTTTTACGGGACTCAGTGGAGCCCACAATCCACGAATAGGGAGATGTGACTGTATTTTATTAAATTTAATTGCCAAAATGTTTAATAGAATTTCAAGAGCTTGTAAGACAGGTCTCTCAATCCATTGAAATGGATGCAGTGAAATGGTGCAAATGTCTTTCTTTGTACAGAAAACTGATCTAGTAGACAAGATAGTTACTTTGATCCTTGACACAAAATCCAATTTTTTTTTAATTGAAGTATCACAGGATAGAGGAAATGCAGAGATAAATCCCATTCATTTGCATAACTTTATTTGACTTAAGAAGTCTTAATTACAGTCCCTTTTATTTGCAGCTGGAGAGGAGCCGTGATAGAACCTGACCAAAGCACTGAACCTCCATCCAGTAATATAAAGGAACTAGAAAAACCTTTGTCTGTGGAAGCCGAAGACCAGAAAGAACCAGGTAAATAGGACAGTTAATTATGCCATTATTTCTGCTTGCTTTTAATGGTTGAAGTTTTGCAATTTCTCCCCACTCACATCTATTTTGCATATTTTAATTAAAGGAAACAAAAAATGTAGGAAAGATTACTAGACATGAAAGCCTTTTAGTGTCCTTATTCCACCTTCACAGTCTTCATGCTTATTAGCCTTCAGAATGTGAAAATCTTCGAAAATAGCCTCTGGGAGGAGGCAAATATTGCAGGACAGGATAATCTGAAGAGAGGGGCTGTGAAAGAGACAGCTTCCTTTTTTAGCAGTGGTTTTTCTTTTGTTGTGCAAATACAGGGGAAGTGACTTCCTCCCTGAACTAAACTGAACTGTTTTTAAGGCTCACCAGAAAGCTGCTAAAGTTGGTTTTGAAGTTGCTGCCCTTGTGGAGCAAAGAACCTGTTGTTCCTTTTTCTGGGTTTCTGCAAGGCAGTTCTGGTGTTCTCGGTATATTTCAATGTGATGTATTCGTACTTGAAGAAGTTTAATATTTATGGGGTTGGTTTTGCTGCGTAGTGTTTCCCACTCTAGAGGTCTTGATTTATAATTTTGAAAAATTTCAGCTAATGGTCTTGAAATTTTCCATGTTGTATGTGTAACATAAACTTAATTTCATGGCAAATTGTAAGCAAAATTCAGTAGAACTGTGGAAAATGACATGACTTTGCTGAGATGGAAAATGTAAATTCTCTTCCTCTTTTGGTATTAAATGAAAAGTTCAATAGAAATAATTTTGTAGAAGAGTTTTAAATTTAGCAGAAAGCAATAAAAGAGGAAATTGGAATTAAAAATAGTGTGTGTTGAATTAGTTGAGGATTGTATTGTTAAGCTCATGTATTCAGCAGCTAAATTACTATGGATCTTAATCTGGTATTTCCTGACTTTCAGCTCTTTGAGCTTTAGTGATACTCATCTACAACTGTGCATGCGATTATTTTAATAATTTGTTTGCAGAAGTGACAGTTTTGTTGCCAGGGAGAGATCAAAGCTGGCTGATTTGCTGACCAGAAACACTGACTGATGATTCTGCAGAGGAAAGGCTGTCCTGAACAGAGTAATGTGAGGATGGTGTTTCCATTGCATGGATCAGTTAGTTTGGAAGAAAGTTTCTTTTGAGTAGAATACAGCAAAGCAGTACTTGGTATAGCGCTTGCATTATAAAGTGCTGAGCAAAGGTGCTGTTTTTCCTTTGCAGTGCCCTTGAACGAGCGCCAGCTGGCTGTGATTGAAGCCTTCCGCCACGCCTGGAGAGGCTACAAGGAGTTTGCCTGGGGCCATGATGAGCTGAAGCCTTTGTCTAAGTCCTACAATGAGTGGTTTGGACTTGGGCTGACTTTAATTGATGCCTTGGATACCATGTGGATTTTAGGCTTAAAAGAAGGTATTTATTTTTCCTTCTCAATTTTTTTCCCCTCTGAAATAATTCCTTGGATTCTATTCAGACAGTGCCTGTTCAGAATTCTTTGAAGGGAACATATATTACATGTGACAAATGGAATTAGCTTTCCTACAATCATCCCTCACCTCTTCATGCCTCAAATTTCGCAGTTTTGCCTCTTTGCGTTTTTTCCCCTGTGAAGACACCGTAGATTTATCTTGATTCTTCGTAGGGTTTTTCCGTGTCATGTGAGCATGGGATGGAGTGCCTCTGCCATGCCAGGGGATGGGACAGATTCACCCCACAGGGCGTGGGGGGTGATGCCTCTTGCTCATTCGGGACCGCCCAGTACTGCTTGCCCTGGGGCTGTGGAGGGTTGGGGTCACAGTGGAGTTCCACGCCGAGACTCCGTTGTGGCACTCTGCCCCTGCTGCTGCCGTGCACTGTCTTGGGGCTGCACTGAGCTCCTGCTGCTGCCCAGGGCAGCCCTGGGAAGGTGTACCCACCTTGTAAGGGATGAGAAGGGGCAGATTGGACCCTCTCATGTTGAGGTGCAGTAGTGTCCTCCCCTCTGCTCCCACATCCCTGACCACTGCGTCAGGGAGGGGCAGAAAAGATCCTCTTTGTTACCCTGTCCTGCCACACGGCCTGGGGTGGTGCCAGGAATGCCCTTGCCCTGTGGGGCTGAGGGGGGCAGGGTGATGGACATGGCTTATTTTCCTACGTGTGATCCACCGCCCTTCGCAGATTTTGGCATTTGCAGCACTCCTCCAGTCCCAAACCCCCACAAAATTTGAGAGATTACTGTATATACATACACAAATATACAGTTATACCTCCTCCATCGCGAGGAAAGGGACAGGCCAAAGGCCTCGTGAAATATTATTCTTGCAAAGAACGGCAGGTCATTAATATGCATGCAGGCCATGCCCATTGCTCCACCCCCCAGAACTCCGAAGCGCTGTGGACAATTCTTTGCTCCTTCCCGTAGTCTGTCTTAGCACAGGGGAGCAAAGGGAAGCGTTTCTGAGTGGCTGCTGTGACCGCAGCCCAAACCCCGCGCCGCTCCACCCCAAGCCCCCCGGCCTGGCCCGACCCCGGTGCTCACGCCGACCCCGGGGGACCCGTGCCAGCNCTGAATGATCCTAAAGTCTACTAATCCTTCTAAAATTCACTAGAAATTCACTAAATATTCACTAATTCACTAAAATCCCTAAATCTCTATGCCCTTACCTAACACACTAAATTTGTCAATTTCTGATTCTTCAAATCACCAAGGGGCAGGGGAGCTCTGCACGCTGGCCCCAGCCACAGCTGTGCCATGCCAGGTGTGTCCCCCGGGAGGGAACACGGCGAGCAGAGCACAGAAGTCCATACAGCCCCGTGGTGCCCCTCTGCCCACTGCAGCTGCTCCATGGGGCAGAGGAGACTGGCTCCGCTCCCCCAACGGCGTGAGGAACTTCCGGGAATGCCCTGCAGCCTCTCTGGACCTGGGGGGGGCAGGGTGACCGGGGCAAAATTTGCATATTAATGAGCTGCCAGTCAATGCTGACAGAGGGCTGTGTGGGGAGGGGTCAAGACCCATGGTACCGTGGTATAGGAGGCCTGATTGTACACATAAATACGTATAAAAAGTATTTTTAAAACATCAAGTATATTAAAGGACATAATTTTTCTTGCCATAGAATTTTGAGCCAGAAAAAGAATATTCTGCTGTTACATATAACAGTGGATATATCTGCTGGAATTTGGGAGATGTATTGATAAACTTGCTGATCTTTGTACTGATTTACGGAACCAAACTCTAAGACTCCAAAAAGTTTTGAAGCAGTATGTTTATTAGCAACATTGTGAGGTGAGGGAGGATATCTCCTCCAAACTTGCCTAACAACTGGCATTACAGTTGCTCCTTAAATGCTACGCAATCATACATTTTCCTTAAGGAAACATACATGTAGATTAGGTATCTGAGGGTAGGAGTAGTTAATGTAAATTAGTTTCTGAGGTCTTATTAGCATAAGTCTCCGACTCAGTTCTGTCTTCTGGTGGTCGTCTGGGTGGTCTTTGAGGGTGCAGTACTAAGTTTTCCTCAGGTGTCCTTTTGAACTGGGTTGGTTTTTTCGTAATTGTTATTTCCCTTTTGCTTACTTAATTGGTTTTGTAATTGACCAGCCTGTATCAGTGGAAACAGACCTGTTGCTGCCTCTCTAGTTATAACTCTCATATATTATGGTGACAGGCTTAATCCTGTCTTCTAGCTAAACTATAGATTCTATATATTTATAGTGACAGGTCTGTTCCTGTTCTTCTGCCTATACCACAGATTCTATTCTTTGATGAAACAGGTGGGCTTGTCCCTATTTTCCTGAGCTAAAACTACACATCTCAGCATTAACTGCAATCTTTATCCTAAGCCCTTATGCTGCTAAAGCAATGCCTTATAAAAAAGGGATAAGCTGAAGCAATGCCTTATAAAAGTGATAAGAGTGATGGGCGTGGCCTGTATGCATGTTTGTGGATTAGACGATTTGCGGGACCCCAGGGAGACCTGAAACCCACAAAAATGGAGGTATGACTGTATTTCATTAATGGGTTTAAGAAGGCTGTTTTTGTAAGGTATCTGTGGGTAGAGAATGGGAGCATTCAATACCTTCTTCTTGAATTGTTTTGCTGTCTGTATTTTTGAGCATTATTCTGGAAATGACCGCGTTAGAAAACTTTAAAACCAAGCCAAAAATTTTGCAATTCTCTTGCAAAATACTTAAGCACTGAATCAGAATTTCTTGAAGACTTTTTGTTGTTTGTTTGGATTGGGTTTTGTTGGTTTGTTGGTTTGGTTTGGTTTGTGTTTGGTTTCTTTTCTTGGTGATGCAGGGGTTTTAGTGGTATTTAAGAATTTCTGGAACTGTATTTAACCTTTTACAGTGAATCCTCCCTGTATCGTGACTTCTCCTTCACGACCTTGCCCATTTGTGAAGCAATTTTTTCGCAGTCTGACTTCCGGGATCTGTGAATTTCCTCAGAGCACGCATGCGCGGTGCCTCTGCTTTGCCAAGGGGCGGTGCTGCCTCTCCCTGTGAGATGGGATGGGCCCGCCCCCTGGGGTGGGCATGCAGGGACGGCGCGCAGTGTCTTAGCCGGTTTCANACCTGCAGTTCTTTGCGAGAATAATGTTTTGCGATGCCTTTGACCTGTCCCTTTCCTCGCGATGGAGGAGGTATAACTGTATATCTATTTTATTTAACCTCTTATACCCACCTTTATAAACTTCTATCAATCATGCAGCC
The DNA here is from genome assembly GCA_013390025.1 of Pitta sordida. NCBI lineage: Eukaryota > Metazoa > Chordata > Aves > Passeriformes > Pittidae > Pitta > Pitta sordida. Next base: position 13,552 of record WEKX01025741.1, on the reverse strand, counting down.
TTTTCTGTTGAGATAGGAAGAACAGAGGTGCTAGTAAGGGGACAATAAACACCAGTCTTTCATGGTTCTGTCTCTCTACCTTTGAAGTTTGTGTAAAATGGAATTTTTGTCTAATTTATATATCATGCAAGTGCAGCTCTAGGCCTCAGCAGATGGACTTGGAGTTTCATCAAGTGTCAGTGTGCTGCTCTTTTTTTTCCTGAAAAATTGTGAATCAAATAGAGCTTTAAAAATAATTTACAGTCATAGCTCCGTACTCACAGGTTTTGGGTCTCTGTGGGTCCACGCGAAACATTAAATCCGCGAACAAGGGTGTGCCATTAGTATGGCAAATTATTGCCATAGATAGAGTGACTTCGCAACACTGAAACATGCTGGGGTCCCTTAGGGTGGCGGGGGCCTCAAAGTGAGAGTTTTTTCCCTTGAACTGCAGTGGCTGTGCTGGTCCTTGGGGACAGGAAGTTGCCCATCGCATTCCAGGCGCTGCAGCTGCTGGAGCGCTTTGCCTGGGGCTCTGCACATGCGGATACTCTGGCAAGTCCAGGCTGGCTGCCACAGCCAGAACAAGACCACACATACACCTGAAACTGAATTGTGAGAAATTTTCCTTGCAAATCAGCGAGGTCATAACGGAGGAGTCGCAATGCAGCAAGGATATACTGTATACGCTCAGCATCCAAGACCAGAGGGCATCCTTTTGCTTCAGAGTTTATCTCCTGTGAAATGCCTGCAAGTTTCGGGAAACTGGTTGTGCTGTTGCTTCTCACAAGCAGGAGTTTCTGGAAGGTGTGATGTGGTTCGAGGTAGCCCAGCCCTCAGACTTGGAAGCTGAGCTGACCCACAGAGACAGACCCTGTGCCAAGGAGTGCTGCTGGAAAACTGGCGCCTGAATATACAATGACCTTTTTTTACATCCTTTTTTTTTTTTAATTCGTAGTGTGATAAACAACCCTTTTTGTTTCTAGAGAAAAAAATTGCAGCCTGTCAGGGATTTTGGGTGTTGAGCAGGCGCCTCAGGACATTGAGGCTAAAAGTGTTAATGGCTGTTAACTGAAAATGTTACCTCTTGTCTCTGTGGATAACAACTTTGGTTGAAAAATATTTAATTAAAAAGAGAAGGCTCTGTGAAAGTGTAACTGGTTGTCTGACAAGTCAAATAGATTGATTTGAAAGACTTAAATTTCTGGATTATTTTAATAAATCTGTGGTGGTTTGAACCTACCTGGATGCCAGAGATTCACCCACAGCCACTCTCTCACTTCATTCCCCTGCCCNTCCACAGGGTGCAGTCCTTCAGCACTGGCTGCTCCGGCATGGTCCCATCCCAAAGCACACAGATTTTACCAGGTAGAGAGTTCTGCTCCAGGGTGGACTCTCCTCTCCATGGGCCACACGTCTCTCCTGGGACTCTGCTCCAGTGTGGGCTCCAATGGGCTGCAGCCTCCCTCCAGCATCCACCTGCTCCAGCATGGGCTCCCCTCTCCATGGGCTACAGGTGGATCTCTGCTTCCCTGTGTTCTCTCCATTCCATGGGCTGCAGTGGGACAGCTGCTCCACCATGGGCATCACCATGGGCTGCAGGGAGATGCCTGGAACACCTCCTGCCACTCCTTTGGCCCTGGCCTTGTGCCTGCATTACTGTTACAACTTCTCACGGCTCTTCTCTGGCAGCCATGTCTTCTTCTTCCTCTAACTTTTTTTTTCCTTCTTAAGTATGTTATCACAGAGGCATCTCTATCTCTCCTGATTGGCCTGGCCTTGGCCAGCAGCAGGTCCAGCCAGGAGCTGGCTGGCATTGGCTCTGCCAGCTAAGATGGAGGTTCCCAGCAACTCCTTGAAGAAAAGCCTCCCCCATACCCCCCTGCTACCAGAAACCCAGCCACAACAAAAACCAATACAGAAGCATTTCTCTATTATTTTCTTAGACTATTAAGTACTTTCTATTTTGGTGGATTCTGTCTGTATGCATCTGTGGTATGTGCTGAACAAGAATTAAGCCAATGGTGGTCAAACTTCTTCCAGGATGTACTCTTCATTTTACTCTGCCACCTAAAACTATCTCTCTAGACAGATATAAATAAACGTCAGGGATATATGGGTTACTTACGTCTCTAGTTGTTGGAAGATGCCAAAAGTTCATAAATGAACTACCTTTTATGCTTTGCAGAGTTTGAAGAAGCAAGAAAATGGATAGCAAATGATTTAATATTTGATAAAAATGTGGATGTGAACCTGTTTGAGAGCACTATCCGTATCCTGGGCGGCTTGCTGAGCACCTACCACCTCTCTGGAGACAGCCTCTTCCTAGAAAAAGCTGTAAGTACCAGGCCTTACAAATGAAACTGGATTATGTATTCCGTATTGGACAAAGTTGAGGAAATATTCCTCAGAAAGTTAAATGTGTTTTAACAGTTTGATATTTAAAGTGATGGGAAAAGGATTTATCATTAAGCTTTTTAAGCCTGCATAACCTCAGAGCCTCCCTGTGTTTATCCTTGCATGTCTGCTTTGCTGCTGGTGAATGGCTGACCATAATAAAGTTCATGAAACAAAAGAGGAAATAAATGGTTGGGAAAGGGTAAGTAAGATACTGAAGCCGTGAATATTCAATTAGGCCCTGCCTGTATCCATGCCTCCTCCGCTAATGAGCTCCAGAGGGCGGTCCTGGGAGCCCCAGGAAACCGATAGAAATGGGTTCTGCCCGTTCCTGGCTGTGAAATCTTTGCTTTTCCATGGTGCCCCTTTTCTGAGCTTTGAACCCTGGCGGGAGCTGGGATGCACAGGCTGGTGTGCAGGGCTGCATGAGCTGACACAGTCGCCACAATTTTGTTTCTGGGGGAGTTATTTTGTCTCAGTTTTTTTTTGTCCAGGAATGCAGTGGAGCAGGGTTGGGGCCGCTGCTGCCAGTGGACACAGCACTGCCTCAGCAATATGACCCGGCTGTTCTGTAGCCAGTCCCAGTGCTCAGAGTGTTTCTGGGATGTAGGCACGAGCCTTAGCATTGAGCACAGCCTTTAAAACATCAATTTAAATGTGTGAGCTGAGGCAGCACACCTAAAGAATGCTTCCCAGGCTCCCAGTAGAGCTGAGCACGCAGCCCCCCTTCTCCCTACATGTCCCTCTGCAGCTCTTCCTGCTGCCCCTGCCTGCCTTGTTCACAGCTCCTTTCTCCCCTTCTCGCACCTCCTCCCCTCCCTTTGCCTGCCCCCCACATCCCAGAGGAGACCCCCCCACCCTGACCAGCCTCAATTGTAAATATTTCTGACGTGACCACAAACATGTCCTGTATTAAAAACAAAGTATGTGTGTAGTGCTGCCTTGAGAGAGCTTTAATTTGGGTGATTGTTCCCTCTCTGCCGCTGTGGCAGCCCCAGGGGCCCCTGCTTCCACTGCCCCGTGCCCCCTGTGCCCACAAGTAGTGGCTCGGAACAAAGGGAATGCAGGGGAGGGGGCAGTGGTGGCTTGGAATCCACCCGAGCCAAGCACTGGTGAAGGTGCCTGAGCTGCAGCAGAGCTGATGTTTCATATCAGGCAGACTGAGCTGTGCAGCCTCTCACCACTACCATTCACAGGTGAGCTCAGACGCCGCCTCCGCTTGCTAAAGTGAGGCGGCAGCTGCAAACGGAAGGAGCTGGGTGGGCTGAATCCCCCCCGCACTGATCGCAGCCCTACCACCCTCTGCCCTGCTTCCAGCCAGTGCGGCAGCCCTGACAAAGTGCTGTCAGGCCCACAGGAGGCACCTTCTCCCAACCCCCAGGGCTGGCAGGCAGGGGCCCGGCCCGAGCTTGGTCCCAGGGATGGTGCACGGTTTGACATGGTCCCAGACGTAGCAGCTGGCGTGCTGCCACCACCCTGCTGTGCCCAGAGTTGCCGTTGCAGCCCCATTGCCTCTGCGCTGCCCAGCAGCACACGGTAAAAATGGATCGTGCTTGGAAACTCGGGGGGGCCAGGGCAGCAGGCTTGGCTTGGCGGCAGGGTCAGGCTTCCGCCTGCCTTGGCTCAGGTCAGCAGCATGGCCAGGTTTCCGCCTGCCCTGGTTGGGCGCGGTGCAGCCGGGCCCTGTCTGCCGGCCCTCGCGGTGGGGGGAAAGTGCCTTCTGCTCTCACACACAGACACAAACAATGGCAGCCTCGTCTTGCAGCACGGTGGAGAACAATTCCAACCACGCCAAAACACACGTTTACATTAAATGCATCCTGGCCAGGCCGGGCAGTGCGCAGCTCCCAGCTGGGTGGGGAAAATTTACGTATTAATGAGCTCATTACATATTCATGAGTCCACTGAGTCCACAGTACTAACTGTGCACATGCATGGACCCCCAACACGCAGAAAAATAATCTGCTATTAATTGAAACCATGAATATGCAGGAACTCACTATAGTTGTCTTTTGTTGACCTTTCTGTGTGTCTTAACAGCATCAGCCACCTCTTCAGATTAGCTGGGTACAGTTAGTGAATGCAGATTTGCATCATGTGCCACAGGGATTGCAGCCTCAGGGGACGCTTGCAGTGCTAGGGACAAGGTGGAAACTCTGCTCATACTGAATAAATTCATGACCTCTTTTAATTCTTTAATTGCTTCCACCATCTAAAACTAAGCTGCTGTTCTGTTTTTTTCACTCTGCTTGGTGAAGAAAATCTAATGGGGTGTGTGTATTTATTTCTTGTTTTGTTTGTTGTTTTGTCCTGTTGCTTATGGGTTTTTTCTAGAAAGACATTGGGAACAGGCTTATGCCAGCCTTCAAGACCCCTTCCAAGATCCCATATTCTGATGTCAACATTGGCCGGGGCACCGCACACCCTCCTCGCTGGACATCCGACAGCACTGTGGCAGAGGTGACTAGCATCCAGCTGGAGTTTAGAGAACTCTCTCGTCTCACTGGAGATGAGAAGTTCCAGGTATGAAAGAATCAGTTGATGTCTCTTTTTCCACCTCTCTGCAGCTCCACCACTGACTCTCTATCAGTACGCATGGTCTCTGGAGTCTGTAAACGACAATAAGTAAGTTGTGAAACACTAGATAAGGGAAGAAAAAGAAACATTATATTCCAATTATTGTATTGAATACCAAAGGTACTAGTGGAGTTGAATACAGTTGGCCCTCTTGCACTTTGTGCCCCCCATATTGCGGCTTCACATCTTAGCGGCAGAATTTCTTAGCGATGAAGGAGGCCCCTTTTTACCACTGCGCATGCGTGACCTGGCACGCATGAATATTCAATTAGGCAGCATGAATATGCAAACCAACCTGCACAGCTGCCGCGGCGGCACCGCCGCTTCCTCCTGGCCCCAGAACGCGGCAACGGCCACTGCTTGCCCCGGCCCCGGTGTGGTGGTGGCCGCGGTGGGGCCTTTCCTTTCCCACTACGGCCATGGCAGGGCCACTCCCCAGGAGCCGCTGCTGTGCAATTATGAAAGATTTACACACTCTCAGGTGTCCAAGACTTTCTTGAGTGACTCTCCAGGAGATACTCATCTACCCTGACTATGGAGAGACCAGGTCTACCCACCCCAAGAGACACCGCGACAGTGGCATGGGCAGCTCCCCGCACCCATGTCCCTGGCTGAGCTGACAAGGGGTTTTTCCCAGCATGGGGTGGCTGCGGGCGCTGGGAAGGACCGACACAAACACTGACACACAGCAACTCAGTGCCGGAACAGTGCCAGGGGGCCGCGTGAGCGTGAGGGCAAATTTGCATATTAATGAGCTGCTATTCAACACAGAAGTTGGGCTTCGCCGATTAAGACCGCGGGTCCGCGATATAGGAGACCCGACTAATTAGTTTTGTTCCTCAGAAATGCCTTTTAGTTAAAAAAATTAAAAAATTCTGAGTGTGGTTCTAGATGCCATTATACACAGAGAACAAAACTGTAGCTTTGCCATTCAAGGAACTAAAGTATGAGTCACTAGGTAAGAGTCTGAGAGCAGGTCACCCTATAGGGAAAAGTTAGTTGAAATAAAAATAATTTCAGAGAAAATAGTATTTTCCACTTTTTTTTCATTTGCATATGTTTTATTTTTTTTAACTGTGTCCACAGCTCAGTTTTGAAGAATGCAGTTATTTAAAGATGCTTTAGCTATTGCATGATTCACGTAGTTATTTTTCCTGGACTTCTACTTTGCAAATCTGAGTAAATCAAATCATAGTCCTGTGCCATAGTACTGGCTTTTGAGAGAGTTGACCTTGAAGGAAAGGAAGCAGTTATTTCAGAGTACTTAAATGTACCCAGAATATCATGAGAGTTGAAATCCTGTATTGAAGATATTGCTCAAGCTGAATACTGATGCTAATTTGAGGAAGAAGCATTACAGATTCATTACTGGCCTGTAGTTAATAGCTACAGTTTTGTGCATCATTTATACTTGTAATTTATGTTTACCATTTTCTTTCCTGTAGAAAGCTGTAGATGAGGTGATGAAGCATGTTCACACCCTCTCAGGGAAAAATGATGGACTCGTGCCTATGTTTATCAACACCAACAGTGGGCAGTTCACCCACTTGGGGGTCTACACTCTGGGAGCCAGAGCTGACAGCTACTATGAGTATCTGCTCAAGCAGTGGATTCAGGGTGGAAAACAAGAAAATGAGTAAGTTTTTTCCACTTCTTACTGTAGTGAGAATTAGGTGAGCTGTAAAACTTTGCACTGTATTTTGCTGCTGTAAGGGGCCCCAGGGTGTTGCAAAGTTGCCATATTCATGGCAATAATTTGCCGCATTAATGGTGCACCTGTGTTTGTGGATTTAACGTTTAATGGATTAACGTTTAATGTTTCGCGGTAATTCATGGAGACCCCAAACCCGTGGATCCGGAGGTACGACTGTGTGTGCCCAAGAGTCAACTGAATACATAACTGTTTCTTAAAGCAAGCTAAGCAGCAAGTGGGACCTGTGCTAATTTGATGTAAAAACAGTAGGAGAGTTAGGCTAAGTCTCAAAACACCTTCTCCACAGAAGGCTTTCTTTCTTCATTATCACATGTGAGGAGTGTTACAGACAGGAGGCAAAAATTAAGTCTTTGCTGGTAAAAGGGAGTATGATCAGTATTTCAGAAGTGTCTAATTAAGCTCCATATCTACAGCAATGTCTGTGTTTGCTCTGGGTTTTTTAGTGAAAGGAGACTAAAGTTTGATGTTTGTGCAAACTTTGCTTTAATTACAGAATCCCAGACTGGTTTGGGTTGGAAGGGACCTTAAAGCTCATCTCATCCCAACTCTTGCCATCGGCAGGGACACCCTCCACTATTCCAGGTTGCTCCCATCTCTGTCTAACCTGGCCTTGGACACTTCCAGGGATGGGGCAGCCACATCTTCTCTGGGCAACCTGTGCCAGGGCCTCTCCACCCTCACAGGGGAGAATTTCTTCCTAATAGCCAATATAAACCTACTTTTTACAAGGGACTTTAAATTTAAAGGCCCTTGCTGTATCACTACATGCCCTTGTAAAAAGTCCCTCTTTAAGTCTCATGTGTTTGTTTTCTCTGCACTGCATAAGTAGAATAGAAAGTTCACAAGGAGCAGAGGAAATAAAAATGTTGAAAAGAAGTTGTCCTCCAAAACAAGACAAAAATCCAACTATTTTTTTCTGCATTATAAACTAATTATGTTGGATTTACTAATTTTGAGGGATTTAATGCAGACAGGGTGCATTAAATGTGCTTCTTAGAGGCTCTTCTGTGTATCAAAGCAAATGCCTTTCTTCAAACAAAGTTTTCTCACTGCTTTTTCCAAGCCTTACCTCACTGTAAATAGAGAGTTGGTGTCTTTGGGACCACAACAGCACTTTTGAGTCTCACCATGTAATTAATCAACAGGTTGTTTCCCACAAGAAAGCACCTGGAAACAAGGAAAATCAAATTTATGTACTGTGATATGGTGTTTCACAATGAGAGAGGTCAGTTGGAAAAGATTGCTCAAAGTCTTTGAATCTCCATCCAAAGATGGAGCATTGCTTGGATAGCACCTGCTGTAACTCAGTCTGCTTCAGAGCAGAGGGTTGAGGTAGAGACCTTTAGGAGGTCCTTCCCAGCCTGGATTTTGTGATTTCAATTTCTTTTCTTCCAAGCATTTTTGAAATAAAATCTGGCTATTGCCCAGGAACAGTTGGAGGTGGGTTTTTTAATGCTCAAATAATGCTTTCCAGGTAAACCCAGTTTTGCTACATGGTAGTGACAACCAATTAATGTGCAGTTGATGGTGTCTTTGAGGTTTTTTTTTTGTCATTTCCACATTTACTTAAACATTACTCTTTAGACTGAAATAAGTCTCCTAAAGGATTGTGGTGAACATCAGCTATGACTAAATATGTTCTGACTGTGTTGTCTGTGAGCCAGCTGGGAATGATTTTAATTCACAGGCTGTTGGAAGACTACATGAGAGCCATAGAAGGAGTGAAAAAGCATCTTCTTCAGAAATCAGAACCCAAGAGGCTTACATTTGTAGGAGAGCTTGCTCATGGCCATTTCAGTGCCAAGATGGTAAGAAATACAACTGCATTTGGCTTAGATGCCTGCATGTGTCAGTACACCTTCTTCTCTTCCAGGGAGTCAGAATTTTGGTATTTAATCCATTATTACTTGGTGAAATGCTGGGCAGGCCTTTTAACCCTGGTCAGCTGGAAAGTGGGGAATGTTTGGCTACACTGTCCATGTTGACCGTTACAACCCTCAACTTTCCTTTAGGACTCGATGAAGCTTTTAAAGGTCCATACAGAGGCATCATAGTGGTTTTACTGTGTTTTTGGGTGATGAGACCTCAGCTTTCATTCTGAATGTTAAGTATTATTTTCAATCTCATATGTGGTATTAATCTGCAGTTCTTACATTCTTGTATCAGTGGTGGACTAGCCCCAGAGGGAAGACAACCAAACCTTTAAATGGTCCTGCTGATCCCCTGCATGAGCTGACATGAAATGTATTGTATGCTTCTGGTAAACCAAAAGATGCTCTCCTCCCCCTCAACTGAGACCTTTTTTCCAGAAACTTGTCATAAAAACACAATCTTGGATGTTTTCCAAATAAATGATTTTTCTAATCATCATCATGCTACATTACATCAGACTGTTCAAAAGTTGTCCTCAAATTGTTGGTACCAGAAATGTGTTTTGAAGAAGAATAAAACCCCCAAAAGACAGAGGTGTGCACACACTCCACAAACACCTGTTTGATGCATAACTTCTCTGCAGTAAGAGTTGTCTTGTCCTGCAGGATCACTTGGTGTGCTTCTTGCCCGGTACTCTGGCACTGGGAGTCCACAATGGATTGGCTGCTGATCATATGAAATTGGCTGAAGCCCTGACAGAAACCTGCTACCAGATGTATGCTCAAGTGGAGACAGGCCTGAGCCCAGAGATTGCACACTTCAACCTCCATGCACAGAAGGGCCACAAAGATGTGGAAATCAAGGTGAGCAGATAGTTGGCCTGATCTCCAGTTCCATGATTCCTCTGTAGCTCTATTCTGCTGTTGAACTCCTGGCTAGATATTGGTGATGGGGTCTGTTGTGGAGCAGTTAATTCCTTCTAGCTGTACCCCAGACTTTGGTTTTAATTACTCCCATAGTATTAAAAGCTGAGTTATGCAGAGCAAACTCTTAAGAGTAAATGAAGATGGGAATCATTGTCTTTCTCCCTGCATGTGTCCTAGAGGAAATTCTCTGTCTGAAGTACTCTTGCCTTTTTTTTTTCTCTTGCAGCCTGCAGACAGGCACAACTTACTGCGACCAGAAACTGTGGAAAGCCTTTTTTATATGTACAGATTTACTGGTGATAAGAAATACCAAGACTGGGGCTGGGAAATCTTGCAGAACTTCAATAAATACACACGGGTAAGGCCAGCTTATAGTCACCTTGTTCTGTCAGGACTGTATTTGCTGGCTTGCTTTCTAACACCAACTTTGAACCTACTGTGTTTCAAGATTCATCTCAGATACCTGTGGGGAAATTTTTAAGAATATACAGAAAAAATGATTTCTTAAGAGTTTGAGACACACAACTTAGTCCATATAGGGAAAGAACTTATATTAACGTTGATTAAAAAGTGAAATGCAGAAACCATAGGCAAGACTACCAGAGTGTTTCGACATCTTGGAAGCTACTGAGTCTCTCCTGCAGTTGTTTTTAGAATTCAGAAGCTGTGAAGGACCTGGCGGAATGGAACAAATACAGTTATACCTCCTCCATCGCGAGGAAAGGGACAGGCGACAGCCCTCGCGAAATATTATTCTCGCAAAGAACGGCAGGTCGTTAATATGCATGCAGGCCACGCCCATTGCTCCACCCCCCAGAACTCCGAAAGTGCTGCAGACAATTCTTTGCTCATTCCCGTAGTCTGTTTTGGCACAGGGGAGCAAAGGGAAGCGTTTCCGAGCGGCTGCTGTGACCGCAGCCCAAACCCTGTGCTGCTCCCCCCCCAGCCCCCCGGCCTGGCCCGACCCCGNGATACAGAGAGGATTCACTGTACTTCAGCTTAAGGTGCCAAAGAAAAAAAATTGGCACAAAATGGTTTAGTAGAGGGGATTTGTATTAATTCTGACTACAGTGTTCATGGAGATATCACTGATACGCTGTGAAAGCATAGCCTACATGTCAGTGGTCACCAAATATCCATGGTCTGTTCTTAAGAGAAATGAGTATGGGGCTTAACCCAGTTCTAACCTAGAAATAGCTACTAGTTCCTTTCTGTATGTTTGCCCAGAAACTTCAAGGGAATGTTCCTTTTGATACCTCTTTAACTTAAGTATAAATGGATATTTTGGTTCATTTTATCCTTTTTTATAATTGTATAATTTATTTTAATTACAGAAAGATACAAAATTTCTGTTTGGTTTTTGTTTTGTTTTTTTTTTTTTTTGCACAGGTTCCTACAGGTGGTTATACTTCAATTAACAATGTTCAGAATCCCAGTAATCCAGAGCCACGGGATAAGATGGAGAGCTTCTTCCTTGGGGAAACACTCAAATACATGTTTCTGCTGTTCTCAGATGATATCAACTTAATCAACCTTGACAAATACGTCTTTAACACAGAGGCTCATCCACTCCCTATCTGGGTGCCAGCATAGACTCTGCATCAGTGGACCTTTCAGTGGTGGCATTTTTATCTCCAAGCCACTTTACTTTTCAGGGTTTGAGGAGAGATGCTATATTGCACCTTCTTTTGGCTTCAGACAACAAACAAAACCTTGGGGAAGTAATTTCTCGTTTGAAGAAACCATGTTAGTCTTAAGTCGAATCCCTGGTTCTGGGATGGACAAGCTGTGCCATACAAAGCTGGTTTCCCTGGTACTGATGATGAGGTTCAGAGAGCATTTGTAGTGTGAACCATGACATTCATGGGACTCTGCTGACCCAGAAGTCACTTATATCAGTCTTACTAAATGCTTTTAAATACTGGGAATGCAGTGAGTCAGCTTAGGGCACAGGGTTGTTCCTGAAGAGCAGGAATTATTCCTGCAGTTTTTCGGTTTATTCTGAATTCACTGAAACACTGGGTTACAGAGCCATTCCTTCATCAGACCATGACAGTGGTTCAGGTGGAAAGTGGAATAAACAGAAGAGCTGTACACTGTCCCAGGTAGAAGCAAAGATGTCAGTGTTGCTGCTGATACTCTGATCTCATTCCAAACTCAGGAGAAGGAAGAGGCAGCAGAGCATCTGTTGTACAGTGTCTTAGTTTTGTAGAGCACTTTGAACAGTCTGTTCAAGCTGGGTCTGAAATTAATGGTGAAGGAGAATTTGCTGCTGGTTTGGCTCAAAGTGGTCTATAATTTTTTAGAGATGTTGCAGTTTTTTAACTTATCTGCAGGAATGCAGGAGATAATGTGAAACGCAAGTGATACGACACATGCGTTTTATATATTGTTTGCATCAGTTAGACTCAGGTATTCTGACTGAAAGCTGCTTTCTAAGGTTGGGCACTGGGAAAGTTTGTGAGCACATTAGGTATTAGTCTCCTTTCCTCCCTGTCTGTCCAGATAGCACACCATGACATGTTTGACTCAAAAAAAAGCTAACAACAGTAGAACACAGTTTGTTATTCATCTTTTTTTTGGACTGTGGAGAAATTTTCAGGGTTTTTTTTTCCTTAGGAATACATTGAGTAGAAGTATTTTCACTAATAGTGTTAAAAGCAGGCAGTCTAAAGGTATTACAGCAATTCCATGTCCCGGTAGAATTAGAAAAATCCACTTCAGATGCTTGAAGACAAAGCAGACCCAGGTTTTGTAAGAATCTTACAAGAGCCCTGGGATCTTTCATTTTTATATGTGCAATAGATTTTAAACCATGAATTTGGAAATGAGCTTCCTTTAGTGCTTGTCCTTTTGGATTTGTAGCAGTCCTGTATTCACAGATAAGATTTCAGAAATGTGCTTGTTCATATTTCTGGAAGAGGTTGTTGTCACCGAAATGCCCTTTCCCCTGTGGCAGTGGGTGTGATGGGCACAGCCAGGTGTGTGGTGGTGGCAGGAAGGTCCAGTCCCCACTAACAGATCTGATTGAGTCTGCCTGGAATAATTCATTTTCCAGTGAGTGAGGGAAAATATGTGTGTTTTATACTAATTATAACCTTTGATTTGTAAAGTAAGATGCATCTTTACTTGTTTTATGCTGATCCATTCTGTTTGCTGGAGTTACAAGTTACCCTTGGGACCACTATTTAAGTCTTTTAGAGAATATTTATCATTCCATGTACTAAGGATGGTTTATGGAAATAGAGACATTTTACAAATTATTTAAATGCACCTTTTATGTCATCAAAGGGACCCTGGGATTGACAGGACATGACAAGTCAGTGCAGAATGTTAAAATTCCTCCCATCCACTTGCCACCAGTACCCCTGACAAGAGCTTCTCAATTACATGTGGAATGAAATCCAGTCACTGTGGCTTTTGGCTACACAACTGATTGACTGCCAATACTTTTGTTTTCTTTGACACAACACCAAATGAGGAAAGTGCTGTTGAAATGTGGGAGGAAGCACCTTCAGTGTTTTTGTTTGTGGAGCAGGTTTGTGCTGCTGAGGAGCTGAGCTCTGGCTGAAAGGTAAAGGCTTAAATTTGGAGGTTAGAAAAAAAGATGCAGTGACACTACCCAGGCCATGCTGACCTGTGTTGCTTTGGCCTTGTGCCTTCGACCAAAATTTTTCTGTTGTTGAAGTCTTATGTAATCGATTCTACAAATGGGGCTGTGGGAGTTTTGCATTACATTGTTTTTTGCCTTATGATGGCTTGAGAGTTACAATTTCTTTACTAATGAGCTGAAGGAAGGAGAGAAAAATAAACTGTCACATTCCCAACCATGTGTCTTTTAGCTGAGCCTGTTGGTCCAACTGATTTCTATCTAGTTCTTGTTCGGGGACAGAATCTCTGCAAAACATCACTTTACTGTCCCAAGCCTTTAAACCTGAAGTTGGGATTGTTCAGCTCTCACTCCCCTTGAGAAGAAACGCTTGTTTCAGACCCCTATATCACATGTGAAATGGTACAAACTAAAGAATGTGAACAAAGCTCATCTGCTCTTTTGCAAAGGTCATTTGATTTGAAGAAAATCAGTCAG
>WEKX01025740.1:584772-601585 GCA_013390025.1 Pitta sordida | reverse complement strand
TTTTTTAGGTATAATTAGCATTTCATTTCCTATCAAACAATTTCCCCATCACGTTGAGCATCACCAGGGTAATGGGGGCATTCAAAAGAATGCTTCATTGCAGATTTATGCTATTAAAAAGAATCCACAAACAAAAAAGCTGAGCAATTTCTGAAGTAAAAGATTGGGGTTTTTTGTTTTGCTTTTTTTGTTGTTGTTTATTTGGAGCTTGTTGTTGTTGTTCCTACTGAGGCTATTTTTTTGCTGTGTGCAGTGATTAATTCAATAATTACTGATTCAATACCAGGCAGTATATCTAAAGCTTCAGGAACACTTTAATTCTATATATTTTCTAGTGTTATTTAATTTCCCTCATGGACTTAAAAAGCTACCTCATTAAAACTTTTCTTGCAGAAACGAAGTATTTAGTGACTAAAATAATAGAAAGGGGACCAGGAATCTCCTTGGCTTTTACACAAAGGACTGGGATGATTGTCCCCTGTTGTCCCCAGCTCCTTGCTGTACAGCAAGCTCCAGTGAGCTCCTGAGAGACAGATAAAGGCAGATAAAAAGCAGAAAGGGCAGATAAATTCCTTTTGGACCCATTCCAGGCTGTGTTGGGATTGAGTGGGCTACTAAGGGAAGGGCTGTCCAGCAGGCCACAAATCCAAGTGTCTGAAACTCTCACCCCCAAGTGAATTATGGTTTGCAACTTTTAATCACATCTCCTGGCTTAGGGAAATGTTTTGTGTCAAAATTCCTCTAAGTTTGGGGTTTGGCAAGAGGGTTTTTTCCAGCTTTCCCATTGACCCTCTGCTGTGAGCTGAGGCAGCAGACAGGAGGTGACACTCTCCTGTCATGAGGCTCCGTGATCATTATGGTGCTTTCCCAGTTATGCAGGGCCAAGTGAGGAGATCAAAATCTAGCAGCCTGATTCCTCCTGAATCTTAACCCAAAATTCATCACCTGACATATTACTTCACAAAGCTTCTCCCTGACAGGATCTGTACGGGAGTTAGATGGTGAGTTGGACTAGATGACCCTTGTGGGTCCCTTCCAACTCCTAGTATTCCGTGATTCTGTGTGATTCTGTGATTTAACTGCAGTTTACCTCCGACATCAGGCTCTGCTTTAAGAGGCCTGATGTGACATTTATGCTGTTCTTGCCTCCCACACAATTCCAGGAGCAATATTCCTTTTGCTGCTCGGTGACAGCAGCAGAGTGTCCCAAGCCCAGGGTCTGGTGTTAGTCTAGGCATGGGGATAAACACCCCAAGAACAGCAGACAGCAGGTTCAGAGGCTGGAATAGTGGAATTTTGTGCTTGCCAGGGGTACATTGCCAGTGCATCCCCAAGATCCTCACACTGTCGTTACACCTGAAACAAGTCACACTCTAAAGCCCACTGGTATTTCCTGTGCTAAAACAGAGCTTTTATAAAGTCATTGTCTGACCTTGACTGTCCTTTACAGAGCAGCCACAGAATGAAAAGAACGACTGTTTGTATCCTCTAAGCATATTTTTTTATCTTTAAATAAAATGCATTAACTGTTTCGCAATTTTGATTTGCTGGTCATGCTTTAAGACAGAGCTGAGGGGCAGCTGTGCCCTGGCAAACAGAAATGTCTGCAACAGGACAGTTTTTGATACTCTGTACCTAGTGAATGAGACTCTGCAAGAAATGAGCTATAATTTCCCTTAGTAAGGGACTGTTTTTTTAATAATATTATTTACTGATTTTATTTTTTTTGCTGTTAGGGGCTCTCAGGTTGTGATTCTTGGGGTTGTCCTGTGCAGGCTCCTGCCCAGGAGTTGAACTTCAGTGATCCCCGAAAGTCTCTTCCAACTCAAGATATTCTATGATTTTACTCTATGATTTGTTTGTTTTAATCTGGTAATCACTGGAAAGAAGTTTTAGAGAGAAAATAATACACTACAAACTCTTGTTCCTTAAGTATTATTAAATTGTAAGTTGAAAATGATCTGTGGAAGGCTCTGACAGCAGGGGGTTTGTTTTCATGGTAATTGGATGTTCAGAAGAGAATTTTACTTGCTTAAGAAATTATCCATAGGATTGTGATTTGTCCTTGAGACTCATGTAGCCATCCCAAAGCAAAAGAACTAAAAACCCTCAGAGGATTTTCGTGCTTACCTAACACCTTGAGATAAATACCAAAATTCAGCTAATTCCACAGGGATCCTGACTGCCTGAAAAAGGCAGCAATAAAATGGCAAGTATTGGGCAACCATTCATACTTATTGAAAGTGTGAAAAAGATTAATTTTCTGTATAATCAAATCCACACCAGCATTAGTTTCTACTGTTGTATTCCAATAAAAATAAATTAAATGGCTTTTCCTTGTGAAACAGATAAGAGCCACAAATGAGGCTGTGGAAATGAATCAAACTATGAGTGTAGTTCATGCTCTTTAAAGAGAGCAGGAAAAAACAGGAGCCATGTAAGAAGAGACTGCAAAGTAACTTCCCTTCATTCCTTTTACTCTAAAAACGTTTAATTATCTTCTTGACTTCTGGATTTTTTTTTTTCCCCTGAGTCTTAAAACATCAGGAGTGATAATGTAAACCAGTGGCAGACAAAGAAATGAGGGAAAAAAATATTTTTGTGACGGGAAAGCTTCAAACATTGACAAATCTCTGTCAGCTCCACGTATGGAGCATTTTTAAGCCAGGCTGTTTCTCTGTGCTGCACTGCCAGATGAGTCACTGATAGATGGAGGAGTTTGTAGTGCAGCAGACATGAAAACTGTAACTCATTACAAACCCAGAGAGGAAATTGCATACAGCAAAACGATATTTGAAGACAAAAGAGGTGCCTGAATTCTGCAACCTCATTTGAGCCTCCCCAGGCACAGATATTCCCTGACTCCTCCCAGCACCACGGTGGTGCCCTGACACAGCCAGCACAGGAACACCCTTCGGAGCTCCACTCCCTCTCCCTGAATCCAGAGAGAGGGATTGGGGTTGATTTTTTTATAAATTTCTGCCTTTGTCACTGTTCAACCCGTGTATGAAAGGACACGGTGACCTCACAGAAAGGCCCCTGGGCTTGCCCAGAACATGGCTTTGTCTGAAGGCATTTACTAAACATGTTGCTTGATTTGGCAACCAAATGCTGTCCAACTGGAAGTTATCCATTCCAGACTTTAACTTGTCAGCATGTGTGCCCCAGTCAGAGATCCATTGGCTCCGTGAGAAAACATGAGCTCCAAGCTCAGATCAAGTCAGCAACAGACCCCTCTTGATTTAATAAAGTCAGGATTCACTCTGGGCTTTGGTTCGAGGTCCAGCACTGGATGAAAGCTGGAGGAGCAGGTGGCAGCAAGGATTTGTGTGTCCCACAGACACAACCCAGGGAAGCAGCAACACAGGCACTCAGGGGCTCCTACAGCTCTTCACTGCACATCAGAGAAGTGTGGAGCTCCTTCTCTCTTTGTGATGAGGGCAGAGATGGTGCCCTGGCACCCCACAACTGCCCAAGTCTTTGTAATATGGGCAAAGGGGCGCCTGTTTGGGAACAGGAGCCCAAGGATTTTGGCCAAAGGGATGTGCACTCTGTTTAGCCTGTGAAAAGTAAGGGACTTGTGATTCCAGAACCCAGTAATCCAGAAGATTCTGTTCCAAATATCTGTCCTCAATGTTTGGCTCAGTAAAATGTCCTGCAAAGCTTCCAGAAGGGGCAGTTGTCAGAGCAAGAGCCAAGGTGTGACAATCCCATGCTGAGGGATGAAAGAGCAGAGCTGCCTCTGGCAGCCCCTGGGATCCTGGGCAGGAACAGAGACATGAGAGCACTTAGCCAGGTGTTCTGGGATCTTAGAATAAAATAAAAATATATCTGGATTATTGCTCTTATTTGTAGGACTTGGCCCCTGTAGAGGGTTGAGCACAGAGCTGACCTGATGTAAAGCACAGGGACAAGTTATATTCCTGCTCTCCTGCTCAGTGCTGGGGATCAGAGGCAGCAAAGGCACAGTTCCCTCAAGGTGCTCAAGTGACTTCTGTGATCTGCTAAAAGGCTGCTGCTTTTATTTTGATCAGATGGGACCTTCATGATTCCCCTTTTGGGGCAACATTTAGGATGTGGAAATGCATCAGCACTTGTTTACCTTGTCCAAGTCCTCTAATACAGGACAAATTCTGACAAGACTGTTCTAGTTGTCAACGGCAAGAGCTGAAGATGAAATTAGGAGCCAAGTAAAAACGAATATTTTCATGCAATGCCAAAATACTTGTTCCTCTTTAAATTGCTGATTCTTTCCTTTGCCATATTGGAAGCTGACTCTCAATCCAATAAAACAAAACAACTCACAGAAAATTAATTGCAAGTGAAAGATGTAAAGTATATTTTCTCCCCAACAAAAGTTAAATGGAGCAGCTACACCAAGTAATAAAGAGAAATATTTCTAATGTATGGATTGTTACAGAAACTATATTCATCAATTTACTCTGGGGAAATGGACTGTAAGAATAGATTCTCTTTAAATATAGCCAAGAATGAAATTAAATCTGACTGAAAACCGAAATAGAAAAACCTCACTATATAAACATTGTTGACTGATAGTGTCCAGATTCAAAATAAAGGTCCAAGTCCCTGTGAGACAAATAAAAGTCTGACTCACTCAAACTATTTACATTGGAAGAACAGCTCTACACTACAAAAACACCACATTATATAGGCCCCACCTATAATGAATTTCTGAATGTTTAAGAAGTCACACACATCTCTCTTTCTTCAAGGAGTAGCAATTTTATTAGTACAATATGTTACTTGAAGTATTTTTGATCAATTAACGGGACAAAGAGACACTCTCCAAGTCACAGCCCAGCTCTGACGAAGGTAGAGATAAGTCATATTTACCATATAATATGTTATAAATAAGTCATATTTAACATATAATCCTCACTCCAGCAGAGTTTTCCACAGCTGGTCCTTCTCAAGGCACCAAATCTTTCAGCCCCTGCACAATTTGAAATGCATGACTTGAGTCCTCAGCACGAGCTGCCTCATGTTGACAAATGCTGATCAGGCATGATCAGCAAAGCTACACTTCCATCATCCTTTACCTCTAATAACCAATTAACATTTCAATTTTGACAATATCATTTTGATCAGAAGCCTGGATAAAATATGTATTTTAATTCTAGGTTTTGTTCACGTTACGTTGTTAGTCATGACTTGTAGTTTTTAATTAGTTCAGATTACTGTATCAAGAAAATGTCATCCATCAATCCCTAGAGTTTGCCAGCTAAAAATCTGAGGGTGTATCTCCAGAGGCAAAGAGCTGAAATCCACATTTGCTGTGCTAAGCCTTGTTGAAGGTTCATAGTGCAGAAAAACACTCAAACAAGAAGCCTGATTGTAAAGGGACAGGTGAATATATATTCCCAACAGAATGATAAATAAGAGTAGAATAAAAAGCTGGACTTCCTTTAGCAACAATATCCTAGGAGATTCTTCCTAAACCCCCCTGGGATTTTCTATCTTTGTAAACTCATAGGATGTTCTCGTGGGCAGAAGGTACAGGCTGCAGAGCTCAGCCAGGGAATTACACTCACAGATAGTACAAAACCAGAGAAAAATGACAATTCTCTGCCAGTCTAATCCCTCTGTACAGCCAGATGTGAGAGAGAGAAGTCCAGCATCTCCCAGAGTTTAAAGGCTCATTCAGCACTAACTTTTTATTCCCCTCTCTTCTTTTTGTCTAAGGATAAGTAAACTTATTCTACTGAAAACACATGTCTTTCAGTAGATGAGAATTAACCACAATCATCCAGGAAACCTCTTGTGTCTATATAAAATCTTTCAGATTTAGGCATAAAACTATAAATCCAACATAAGCCCTTAGCAGTTACAGGCAAAACTAAACACAAAACACTACCCATGGAAATCACTTCCATTTTCCAAGCAGTTGTTATTTCCATACTTTACTATGAGATGTTTTAACTGAGCAAGAATTGTACTTCCCCTCCCCAGGTCTAGTTAGTAGATCTGAATCTCCTCGCAAAGCTCCAGGGAAATAATCCCTTTTATAAGAAAAGTAGTAATAATACAAGAATACAGGTGTAATAATACAAGAAATACAACCATTAGAGAGACAAGGGGAGCACTGTAATTACTGGTAACAATATTGGTGTTTTTCACACACTGGAGTCCTCTCAACTTCTCCACAAAAACAGGTATTTTTTATACTTTGCTTTTGAGAAAATCTTGAAACAATTACATAAATGTAATGTTCAGATTTTGCATCTACTTTGCCGAGATTTAGAAGAGATGGAAAGAAGAGAAAGGCAGCCACTCCTGGGGAAAAAAAATCACAGCTTGAGGCCTTGATTTTTCAAGCACATCATCAAAAATCTCTGCTGACAAAATGCGAGGGGAAAGATGACACTGACTCGCAGCAAATGCTGCCCACAAATCCTGACTTGCCCAAAACTTGCCTGGAATTTTAAGACATCTGTTAATGTGTTGGGTAAAAACAGGCTTCTCATATGACTCCTCCAACCACCTTGTTACCAGAGGGTTTCACTGAGGATTGAGGGATTTCTGTGTCCTCACCAGTTGAGTCTCTCGATAACATGATGCTCAATTACTCCCACACAGACATTCCCAAAACAAGCCAACAACTGCAACGAAGGAGATCACATTGTGCCTCTGGATTTGTATTATTTTGATGGCACACAGCAGAATTTTGAGCCCCAAAGCTCAGGGATTCCAGAATCAATACAATTATATTCGATGCAAGTGGAATTTCTCACTTAAACCAGAGAGATCCTGCACAATGGTATTAAACTGAGCCCTTGTACAGTGTGCTGGGGAGGGGAAAAACACTGAAATCCAGATTTTCTGCTCTCCCAGAGGCATTTCCTGCACTCTCCAGAAAGGGCAGAGCCATCAAGAGCCAGGAGGGAACTTTCAGAAAGGAACCAGCTCATATTCAAACATCTTCTACAGATTGCACCTGGAAATACCAGACCAAACAACTGGATTTTTCATTAAAATCACCTGATTGCAAAGCACTTATCTTCGTGCTCACAACAAAAGGGGGAAAAAGAAAGAAACGCTGTTTTTTTCCAGTCCTTTGTGCTGTCATCTCTTTCTATTACACTCTGCCCATTGCACAAAGATTTTACCATGATTGGTTTCTTCGACATGTATTTTTATTTCTTTTCATCTGAATGGAGAAGGTGGCTAAAAATTAAGTGAATTGTCCATTAAATAGTGCTTTGAGAAAAGGTTATCCTTTCTTTGGTGCTGTGTTAATGCTGCCTTTCCTTCCAGAGGTTTTGTGCATAAAAATCAAGGTCTTGGGGAAAAAAAATTGGAAAATAAACTTTCTTCCCTCCGTCCTTTCCATGACGGTAGTTTGAGAGATAAATGTTTTGAGGATAAAGTTGATTTCCAGTAACAAAAGACCCACAGTTTAAAATGGGACTCTGTGACTCTTAGGAGATGATTGCAAAAAAAAATGATGCAGCAGAAGGAATGGTCAGATTGGCTGACGGGGACTGGCAACAATGAGAAATAAAGCAGCAATCACAAGGCAAAATTACTCCACTAAAGTATTCCTGGGCTAGAATCACACTTTCTTTGTTTGCGTTTTTGTTGTCACTATTGGTGCATTTAGACACAGCAGGAATGTAGGTCACCTCACATGAAATTGCATCTTAAAAGCAAAAACAACAAAAAAAATCAGCCAGCTCTGCACCTCGCCCTTCCTCTGCTGGTTCTTGGTGCAGACACTGAGTTGGGGTATGAGCTGTGTGGTGGGGTTTTTTCACCCTCTTATCTTTCTTGTATTATTGCTGACACAATCAAGTTTACTTGTTCTTAGGAAAAAAAAAAGTTTAAGGAACAACAAAAAAAGGGACAAAAATGCTTGTGATTAACATTTATTATTTCTGGAATGCTGCCTTGTTCATTCGGGAATATGTAAATAAGAATTTGTGGGTCCAAGCACAATTTTTAGGCGTGTGAGAAATTTTCTGTTCCTCTCCTTTAATAGAAAGGCCAGATCACATCTCAGAACAGTTAAATTCTCCAAATGAGGTGTTGATGAAAATTAAGCGATATTTTCAGGTCATATTACTTTTTGCCAAGGGATACTTTCATACTCAGTAAAATAACAACTCAGTGTCAGTACCTGTAATCTCACGATAGACATAGAAAAATGATGCCTGATTAAGTCCCTTGCCTTGAGAGAAAGAACATATGCCAGTTGGTTTATTAATTATTCTGCAGCATTGTTCACCAGCTATGAATATATTGTCCAAAGGACAGGCAATGTCACCCAAAATCCCTCATTAATTATCATTCTGGTTCCTCTACTCAACTGCTCCCACCCTCAAAACATTTATTTCCTACGTGCAAAAGCCATTGCCATCCCCTACCAGAGAAGTACTGACTAAAGATGGAAAATAGGTGAAAAAATATACAAAAGAAATAAGAAATGGTCAAGAGATTCATAACAGGTTGGACTAGAGGCTGTGGAGAAGCTTCTTCAAGAAGAGTTTGCGTGCAGGGCAGCAACAATATCCTCAGAATTACAGGGCAAATAAAGAATCTGAACTCTGCTGCCCTGCAGGGCCTGACCCTGGCACTGACTACATAAGCTGTATCTGCTTTTTTACTAAAAAATGTGTTTGAGTGGCTTTATAACAGATTTCAGAAGAAAGCTTGCCAAGGGATTCATTTAGGAGGTAAAATTACTTTTTTTTTTTTTTAGTTCTTTAGCTTTAAGTTTCTTCTCCAGAAAAATTCCCTCAAAAATAAATTGAGAGGAAGACAAAAAGGATGAATAATTCTGTGGTGCTCGATGGCTGTCCCATCAATCTATGGCCAGCTGTCAGTTTTGAAACCTTCAACTTGCACCAGCACAGCTCAGTGGTGGTCAATGTATAGAAACATGTTTAGGTTCTTATGGACACAAGTAGGGAAAAGTCACTCCTTTGGCATTCCAGAACTTTCCAGTGGGTTCCAATGAATGCAGGAGAACAAGGAGTTGAAGCCAACACCAGGACAAATCCCTGGAATCTTGTCTTCTTTTTATCAGCACTCCCTTCCCCTGGAGCCGAGTGAAGCTGCTCCACAAATTCTTCCAAGTCTCTGGGACATCTGGAGAGCACATCTGTTGCCAGCCATGGACAGCTGTGTGGCCACAGCAGGGACATCCCCGGGGGGCTCAAATGTGTGTCAAAAAGCAGATCAGAAAGTCACTTTCTCATGGGGATCCATATGCCGGAGTCGCCAGGGACAGGAGCAGCAGATGTTTCTCATGCTCCTCTGGGGTCCCCCAGTCCCTCCTTCGCTCTCTCCTCCCTCCCAACCAACTGTTGGAGTGGTAGGAATCCAAAGCTGCCTGTTGTCCTGAGGTTTTGTGGGTTGCACAGTAAACATGGATTGACTTTTCCCTCCAAACTCGGTCCACAGTATTCACAGTATAGATAAGGCTGGAAAGGACCTCAAAGATCATCTAGTCCAACATATAGCCCAACTAACCCAGCATTACCTCTAGATCATATCACTCAGCACTTCATCCAGCCTCCCCCTGAACACCTCCAGGGTTGGCAACTCAACCACTTCCATGGGCAACCCATTCCAAATCTGGATCACTCTTTCAGTAAAAAACCTTTTCCTAGTATCAAATCTAAACTTCCCCTGCTGAATCTTAAGATCAGCTTGTTCTGATCATCCTTTCCTCCAGTAATTTGCTGCCAAGGGAGCTGACACTGTCAGGATTGTCTGGAAAACAGGAGTCATTTTGACAGCCCTCAGTTTCCAGGAGAAGAGGATACACGTCCAGTGCCTGTCCTGGGCTGTGGGCTCACACACACCACACATGTTTCTGTGTGGCTACTGATGAATTCTAGAAAGCTCTGAAGCTTCAAAGTGATCCTGAAATAGAATTCTGGGAGCAGTTTGCAGAAATAAGCAGTGAAGATAAGAATTCTTAAATTATGGTGGTTTGATTTTTTTTTAACAGAAATTAAATCATAAAATCACGTGAGTAAAAGGCAGTAGAAGGAACTAGTTCAACCAGTACAACAGGCAGACCCAACAGCCACTGGAAAATCATCCCCTCAGCAGTTGCTCTTTTGTGCTGTAAAGTGATTTTGCAAACCACAGAGAAGCTTAAATGTAGAAATCCGACTCAAGTTGTAGTCACCCTACTATTAATTCTCCTAACTGCCCGGAGTTGCATCTATTCAAGTGCAGTTTTCTGCACTCTGTTAAGAAAGAAGGTTCCTGTGTCTTGATAAAATGGTTTTTTTATGCTTTGCCTAAGCAGTACCTCAAGAATATTAACAAGATATGCATTAAAAATAAGAAAATAATAAGAGAGGTTTTAGAACCCTGCAAAATAGAAGCAAACTGAAATTTGTTGAGATCATGCTCTTTCCAGAAATTCATTCCATGAACTCCAGGAATAGGCAAGAACAGGAAGAGACACCCATTGGGAAATTCCTGAAGATACAAACACGAGGTAGGAATCTGGCTTTCCTCTGTAGAAAAATAACACTATATTTGGAGATATAAACTGGAATGTTCCTTGGCAAAGCCAAGAAGCAAAAATTCCATTTTACCCAGTTTTAACCAGGCGTTTAAGTACAAGTTGCAGTTGTTTGTAACTTATTGTTTCGTCTTTCTCAGTTCCTTAAAAATTATATGAAAAGAGGGGGTGACTACAGATGCAGAAAACATGACCTACAGCAGCATTTGAAGTAATTGAAGTCATCTAGCCTGGATTCTAAGAGGCTTGAAGGGAAATAATAATAATAATTCTCAGATAAAGAAAGCAAATTATACATCATGACACACTCCACAGCCTTAATATATGTGTTGTTTTGACAAACATTTGTTTTCTGTGGGATTACAGTGACTTTTATTGAAATAAAAAGCTAACATTTGGAAAGGAAGAGGGGAGGAAATTGATGAACCGTATCGCATCTTCTCCCAAATATCTGGATTTAAGAATCAGAAGGTGAACACAGCATAACCATGTTTTGAAATGATTTCATAATGGCTCATCTCAGGGTGAGGGACAGATGCTGTCACTTAATTTCATGTAGGAAACACCACTCAAAAAGGCTGCAAAGGCACAATGGAAGCAACAAAATATAGAGAAGAGAAGGAGTAAAATGCAGATGCTCCGAGCAGGCTAAAAGCCTTTTTCTGTTCCAAAGGAACCTCTTGGGAAGGGACTAAATCCTCACTGACTCCAGAATGGTGTTCCATGGGAGTCAGACCTTTCCCTCAACAGGTCACTCGTTTTGTTGTTAGCTGCTAAGTCATCATCATTTTTAGAAGGGACTTGCAACAGCACAGCAAAAAAAGAGACTAGAATTCAATATATTCATTGTTAATCTATATCTCATGCACATCTAAGACATCTCCACCTCCATAAAAAGTGTATTTTTAGCACATTGTTTGCCATTCTAAGGAACCATAGAAAAATATGTGATCAATAATCAACTGAAGATACACTTTCCATGTGAGACAGACAGACAAGACTTCTCTGACCCAATCAATCTTATTTTATCCCACTAAAGTGCTCCATTTTTCCTACCAAGTTTTAAAACTCTTCTATTTCACAGTACTTTTTTGGCAAGTATTCTTTCAGGGAATACCTAACACAGCAAAAATTAGGTAGAGAAGACAGTTTGTACCAGGGAATTTTTAATCTTGGTTTAGCTGTTTATAAACAAACACATAAACAGGATTTGAAGACCAAGAGAAGCCACATAAATATCATCACTGCAATTACAGAAATATTTACAAGTTTTACACTTCTTTTTGTAAAAAAAAAAAAAAGAATAAAATAACTGTAAGTAAACCAGCCTTTTTAACATTAAAAATTGAAAAGTCAGGAAGTTTTTTCATACCTTGAGGAAAACTCCATCTTTGTATGTGTCCAGTCAAGCTCCTAAACTTTGGAAGGAAAAAAAGGCCACAGTGATGCTTTCAAAACACTTGCAAAGAAAAGTGAGGATCATCTTCCATTGCAACTGAATCAGTAGGAGATAGGAAATCCTAACAGGGGTGAAAACACCTAAATAATTGGTGATGAGAACCTGGGAAATAGCTGGGTTCCACTCACACCTTTGGTTAATTAAGATGAAGTTCAATTAAAATAGGGGGGGGACTAATTTACCTTCAGGCAGGAACACGTGGGAGGAGTAATTAAGCTCCTCCTTAACTTCCATCAGCCCTGGCACTACAGGAAAACATGTATTTGGGGGTGAAGAGTTGCCTCATTTTCCCTCAAAGGTCAAGGAAAAGAGGAACACAGAAGACTTCTCAGCTCTAAAAAGTCCATCACATTAAAAAAAATAAAAAACCAAAGAAACAAAATATATAAAAAATATTAAAAAGTGATGGTGCCTGCTGGATTCCTGCCAGGAACCAGGGCCTGAGGGGCTGAACCCCAGCTGATTTAATAGAATTCCCCTGTTGATTTTCCTGCCTGCAGCTGGATCCCAAGATTTCTGTCCTTCCCTGGCAGCTCCCAACGTGTGACAGACATAAAGTAGCTCACGGGACAATTTCTATTTATCTTCTGCCTCCAAAGGAACAGAGCCCACGTGCAAAGTTCACTCACCTTCTATTTTCAGTGGCAGCAATATTTTCATGCAGCCTTTGCCTCCATGGTTTGCCCAGGAGCACAAATCCATCAGCTGCTCCCTCCAAGGCACCTGCCCTTCCCCCCAGAGCAGTGAAATCCCTGTTTCCCTCCAGGGAAAATGCAGGAATGGGGAGGCCATCCACTCAACAGGCCGAGGTGGATTGTGTTTTTCTACCTGATTAGTATTACTGTGCCACTGCATTTCTCATTAAAATCCCTTTCTTGAAGGTAGGGACAATTTGCCCCATGTTTTCTACTCGTTTGAGCCTTCAAGCTGTCGCTCAAAAAATTAATTTTAGCTGGGTTCATCTTTCCATCACAATTTTTTTTTGTTGTTTTTGTCACAGCGGTTGATTAATTCTATGTCGTTGTTTGCTCTTTCACAAGATTAATTGCAGGATGAGAGAACAGACGACTTTCTGGTGAGGGAATGTATGAAGTTATTGTAATTCCTCAATGAAAAAAAGCAACTTTTTTTCCCCTGTCTAACTTCAGGCAGCAAACAAATGATGCAGTGAAGCTGCTTTCGTTCTTACTGGAGCAAATTTTTTGCTCAAAAGAACAACATTTTTCAGATGTTTGGGTAAATTTTGCCTCCACAGTGGTCACTCCCAACAGCTCCATTTAAAGTTTCCAAGCCCTTAAAGTCTGCAAAATACATCCTGAGTTCTTGAAGGAGAAAAGCCACATCCACAGGCCAGATAGACTGACCAACAACAGGCAGATTGAGCATTGAAACAAGTATTTCCCCTGGAATTATGTCGAATTTTACGGTAGGAAACATTGTGGCAGAGGTTTGTCCTGTTCCAGCCCAAACGAGTTGACACCTCTTGTTGTAATACAACAGATTTCTGTGAGAGCAGGACAGAAAAGGGGCTTGGGGACACTTCTTTTTAGTCTGTAATGGCATAAAACAGACATTATTTTGCATTCAGTCAACCTGCCTTTAGTACACGTGTATTTCCCCACAGAGCTGCTTGACACAGCACATCTTCAATGCCCTCATACAGCTCTTTTCTATACCAACCTTATTTATTCAGCTTTTATTCTGCTTACTGCTTGTTTGTGAGAAACATTAGCCACTTGTTAGACAAGTAAATTGATATTTCTCCATTGGTTTTTCATTCAGCTTGAGTATTTTCTCTCTCATTGTCATCTACCCCATTGTACAGAGAAATAAAAGGTTTCCCAGAAATGTCTGTGTTCCCCAGGTGCAAAATATTCCAAAGCTTGGCCCCCCCTGCATTGAAGGCCAGGAGAATATTCCTCCAAGTTCTGTGAGAGCAAGTTTAGGCACTGTGTTTGTGTAAATTAATTTAAGGGATAACAGAGAATGAATTGCTTTGCATCGTAATAAATTAAGGCATCCAACCCAAAATTCATATAATATTGTCCCTAATCTGTAAGATTTTTACTATTTGAAAGTAAACCAGTAAATATAGATGGAGAGCCAGGTTTTAGTGTTTGGAAAGAGTAAAAAAAAGAAAATGACCCAACGAAATCCAGCTCTCCCCAAAGCAAGAATATAATAAAATATTTAACATTTCTAGAAACCACATTAACCTGCTCATGCAGCAATGAGGGAACACTACTGGAATGACTGGATTCAGCTACTGAACCATGAGTTTTGGTTGTTGCTCATGTTGGCCCTGTTAAAAATCTTCCCATCAGGATTCCTGCTCCAAAGGATCACTGCCCACAGGGGAATGAACAACTGACCCCATGAAACTCGTGTCTGGAGTACAGGAGCGGAATAAAATCCTACCAATAGATATTGTTAGCACCTTAACATCACAGAATTGCTTCTTTATTTATTGCCTCAGGAATAGGGAATGAATGCCCAAACACCATCAGCCTGTCCAATTTATTCTCTTTGCTGTTGTCAATATCCAAACTTTTCCAGTGTGTCATGTCATACCCTGTGAGACAAATCCACCTTCTAAAATTCAGCCCAGAGAGGGAAATAAGCCTGATTTGACTTTTGCAGGTAGGAAAGAGTTGCCTGTACAGGGAACGGATGTACCCAATTGAGTGAAAACATCACTGACGTTCGAGCACCAAAAGTGATTTTGAAAGTCATCCAATGGCTTTGGGGACTTCCTTCATAATTTAACAGGAATTACATGACTCAATCCCACCAGGAAAATCCCGTGAGCAACTTGAAAACTCCAGTATTAAAACTGCAATTCAGTCAATTATTATGGGAACCGTCTCTGTGTTCTTTATATCCAGGTAACAACAGTGAAATCATGAAGAGACAAGAGAAACTTAGAAAGAACATCCTTTCCAAAGCTATTTGCCCCACAGGAATATTTAATGGGTCCCTCTCCATCATGATCACTCCAATGCCTCACTGCAGTGTTCAAGGAGGCTGAGTAATTTCTCCAATTCCTCTTCAGTCTCGGCTCTTGCAGCCTTTCCCCACCACAGAAACGTGTTTGGGGGAGAATTTGCAATTCCTTGTCACAAGGCAGTGTCTGGTAATCAAAATGTCATCTGAGCTGGAGTCTGCAAGGAAGGAGAGGAATTAATGAGCCCAAACAGAGAGGGAAAATCCATCATTTAAAAAAACTCACGGTTTTCTCCTTCAACAAAAAGCTTTTTTTAAAGTGTTTATCAAGTCATTGGGATTTTAACAGAATTACTCAGATGTTTAAAGCTTGTTGCTTGTTTCAATATCTCACAGCACGAGGAAACTAAAGTTAATGAGCAAATTTCTCTGGTTCACAATATGGGATTTTTTTTTTTTCATGTCTTGGGACCCCTTGCATGATGCTGAAGAACATCAGACGGTATTAATTATTACGTAAAACTCCATGCAGAAATCATATTTGGATATATTTGGCAGTGTAGGATTTCACAGGATTTCTCCCCAGCCTCCAAGCCACGATGCTCATTTACTAAAAATGAAAAAAAAGACAAATATGCACCAGTAAATGAGAGAAAACTCCAAACAATTCACATTTTGACATACCTCTGAGGAAGTAGGGCACATTTATTAGCTGCTCTCAGGGAGCACATAAATAACTGCAGCCCCAACTGCCTCAATTTCTGGAACTTGTCAAAGAGCTTAANATATTAATAATCATTTTTTACAAGATTTTCCCTACCGTTCTGGCACCTTGAGGGGAAGAAAAGAAGAAAAAAGAAGTCAGAGACAGAAAATCAAGATTTCAAATTTGATAAATAAGTCTGAAATTCGCTCTCCATGATTTTTTTTAGAAATGCCAAAAATCCTCCTGAGTAGAAACTGGTTTATGTATATATTAGTAAAACACTATATGTCTTTGTGTCATCACAGTTGTAGGTTAGGCAACAGGTGATGGGTTGGACTTGATGATCTCCATGGTCTTTTCCAACATTACTAATTCTGTCATTCTGTGATCACCTTTTTTTAATGCCTTACCTCAGTTTTTCCAGACAATAACCTTTCCCTACAGCCTCCATTCCCCCAGCAGGACACATTCCATGTTCACCTTCCTTGGAAAGTACAAAGAGCATTGCCTTCTCTACCCTGGCCTTGTAATCCAGATCTTTTCCCCCTGCAGGAAGCACAGATTTGTAGCCATGGCTTGATTTTCCTGGAAAAATAACAACTCAAGCAGCTCTTTATCAAGCTGTGGGTTGGGGGGTTTTTTTTCCTACCTGGGTGTAATTATCCACACACTCAGATCCATTTATTACCCTGTGCATAAGCACATTCCCTCTCCTTTGCCTTTCCCTCAGGACCTTTACATTAAGATGACGACTCAGACTCCACAAATTGCCCGATTGCAAATGCGCTTTGATCAAATGATGACTCAAGGAGGCTCAGGGTTTGGTTTTTTTCTGCAGGGGAAAAAAGGCAAATTGATCAGCGCTGTCACTGGTGAGCAGCAGCTCCTGAAGGAGTAGATTTAAAATGCATTATCTTTAATGTAATCAAAGGAACATTTCATTTCAGTTTAAGATGCCTTGTAATATTTGTTAGTCCTGTCGTTTCAGGGTGTTACAGGGGCAGAAGTTAATCACACTGACTAGACAAAGCTAATTTATTTAATTAAGGATATCCTACTCTCTTTGGGTAATATTTTTCTGAGTTGGTGGACACATAGATTATTTTAAGGATAGTTGGAGCATACACGTAAATAATCTTTCTGGGTAGAGGAGCTGAGGCTAAAGAGGGATGATGGTTTAGGAAACTAAAGAGTAGAACAA
>WEKX01025740.1:483610-584708 GCA_013390025.1 Pitta sordida | reverse complement strand
GTATTAATTATTACGTAAAACTCCATGCAGAAATCATATTTGGATATATTTGGCAGTGTAGGATTTCACAGGATTTCTCCCCAGTCTCCAAGCCACGATGCTCATTTACTAAAAATGAAAAAAAGACAAATATGCACCAGTAAATGAGAGAAAACTCCAAACAATTCACATTTTGACATACCTCTGAGGAAGTAGGGCACATTTATTAGCTGCTCTCAGGGAGCACATAAATAACTGCAGCCCCAACTGCCTCAATTTCTGGAACTTGTCAAAGAGCTTAATAGAAAGATTTATGAGAACCTCAAGCTTTAGGTTTCAAATCCTTGGTATCTGTCAAGCTACAGCCTGAACACTAAACTTCTCATCCCCAAACCAGTCTGTAAATTCAAAATGAAGCCATAAAATGTTGTTAAAGGCTTTTATTTTGTGTCTTAATTTCTATTCTGGTGTTCTGCTCAATACATTTTATTGCTGGGAAGCCCTTTGTGCATTGAAGTACTATTACAGCTCATGTCACACCAATTTTCCTTCCTTATCCCCAAATATTTTAATTCTTTTTGCAGCAGCAGAACGATGCTGACATTTCCTAGTTGCCTTTCACGTCAGGAATTGGTATGACTCGATTATTTTCCTTCTGGAAAGGGCTGTCAGGAGACTTCCATTCCTGTTTTGGCTCATTTAACAAGGGAGGCATCACCTGCTTTGGATTGTAGGATCCCACACCAGGGGACCGAGGATGTGGGGAACATGGTTTGGTAGGAGACAGCAAATTGAATTTTTGCAAGGAAGGAAAGAATTAAGAGGAAACCAAAACGGCTCTAAAACCTTTCAGGATAATTTTTTGATTTTGGTTGGTTGGCTCTGTTGAAAAATTGCCTTCTTGTTTAATTTGGTGGTCAAAAGTATATAGTGGTACATAAAATGTATGTTAATAAATTATATTAATAATCATTTTTTACAAGATTTTCCCTACCGTTCTGGCACCTTGAGGGGAAGAAAAGAAGAAAAAAGAAGTCAGAGACAGAAAATCAAGATTTCAAATTTGATAAATAAGTCTGAAATTCGCTCTCCATGATTTTTTTTAGAAATGCCAAAAATCCTCCTGAGTAGAAACTGGTTTATGTATATATTAGTAAAACACTATATGTCTTTGTGTCATCACAGTTGTAGGTTAGGCAACAGGTGATGGGTTGGACTTGATGATCTCCATGGTCTTTTCCAACATTACTAATTCTGTCATTCTGTGATCACCTTTTTTTAATGCCTTACCTCAGTTTTCCCAGACAATAACCTTTCCCTACAGCCTCCATTCCCCCAGCAGGACACATTCCATGTTCACCTTCCTTGGAAAGTACAAAGAGCATTGCCTTCTCTACCCTGGCCTTGTAATCCAGATCTTTTCCCCCTGCAGGGAGCACAGATTTGTAGCCATGTCTTGATTTTCCTGGAAAAATAACAACTCAAGCAGCTCTTTATCAATCTGTGGGTCGGGTTTTTTTCCTACCTGGGTGTAATTATCCACACACTCAGATCCATTTATTACCCTGTGCATAAGCACATTCCCTCTCCTTTGCCTTTCCCTCAGGACCTTTACATTAAGATGACGACTCAGACTCCACAAATTGCCCGATTGCAAATGCGCTTTGATCAAATGATGACTCAAGGAGGCTCAGGGTTTGTTTTTTTTCTGCAGGGGAAAAAAGGCAAATTGATCAGCGCTGTCACTGGTGAGCAACAGCTCCTGAAGGAGTAGATTTAAAATGCATTATCTTTAATGTAATCAAAGGAACATTTCATTTCAGTTTAAGATGCCTTGTAATATTTGTTAGTCCTGTCGTTTCAGGGTGTTACAGGGGCAGAAGTTAATCACACTGACTAGACAAAGCTAATTTATTTAATTAAGGATATCCTACTCTCTTTGGGTAATATTTTTCTGAGTTGGTGGACACATAGATTATTTTAAGGATAGTTGGAGCATACACGTAAATAATCTTTCTGGGTAGAGGAGCTGAGGCTAAAGAGGGATGATGGTTTAGGAAACTAAAGAGTAGAACAACGTTTTTCTTACAACTTCATGACACATTTTAGATTTAACTGACAAGAGATTAAACATGTCCATGGCAGGGATTTCCCAGGCTGGTTCTTCCTTAGGATTTTCACTTCTGTGACAGTGACTCGTTATCCTCCTGGTTTATCCACTCCGAGATCATGACGGCACTAAAGGAAAAGAGAATTTTCTGGACCAGTAAAAAACGGACTGCTGGGTTTAAATAGCTGAGATACAGAAGGAAAGGGAAGGGAAAGTATGGAAAGGATGTCTTGAAAAGTGAAGCTCTTGAAGTGAAAGACAGTCAATAAGGTTAATGTTGGTTTTAGGGATTTTTAGGGAGTAGTTGTTCCTTAGGAAACAATCCACTGCCATAAAACAAAACTTAACCTTTTAAAACCTTTAGAAGGGAAAGAGATGGACCCTGAGGAGCATCTGTACCTTAGAATGACATTAGACATAAACCAGAAATCAGCCACAATCCTAAAATACCTGGAGAGAAAACCATAATAATTGGGGGTGAAAACCAGTGTTGCACCAAAGGAAAGCTGAATGGAACAGTGGAGTGAAGCCAGGCCAGTTGTCTGGAAACCAGACATGGACATTTTCCCTGTCCAGCTGGGAGATGTGTGTTCCCTGGCAAAATCAGCTGCCTCTGCATTCCATTTTTCATTGCCAGAACACGGTGTTCCCCGTGCAGGTATAAAGCCAGAATAAGCACAGGGAGCTTTGCAGGGTGGATTTAGATTTATAGCTGCTATAGAAGAGAAAAATCAGGGTGATTTTTCTCCACCCAGATTTTACAGATGTGATCTTTTATTCCAGAAACTGCACTGTCAGTAATTTATTTGTGGTACTCGGACTTCAACCAGGCTTGACTCTCCTTATTTGCCTTCTGTGAAATCTAAGTTGCACCCCTCAAGAACCAGACTTAAAAATTATAAATTTTGTTGGAAAACAAATGCCTGATAAATAAAGCTCTTATTCACCAGCATAACAATATCAAACCAACAACAAGGCCCAGGGTTTAGGAGATCAGTGTAAACATTTTCTGGTGTTCTTGTCTCTGTCTTCCCATCACAGGATTGTGTTTGAAAGTTTTCTCTCCAGTAACAGGGGCAGAGAAGCAGCTCTTTTTCCAAGATGTCAATCCTTGTTCCACCACTGCTCACCTTCACACCAGTCACCTTCTCAGTCAAGCAGAAAAGTGAAAATGGAAGTAGCACTTCGAGGCAAGAAAATAACAAAAAGAAAATGCTCTGAACGCGACAATTTGGATAAAAGCATTTCTGTGCATCCTCCCTCTTCGCTGCAGAAACAAGGGAAGAGGAGCCACTTAATGTGCTTTTGATTCACAGCTCCAGCTGTGGGAACAGCTGCAGGAGCTGCTCCCTGAGACCTGCGCAAGGGGAAGAGCAGAAAAGGTGCCACTGGGAGATAAATCTCTGCAAATGCAGAGTCAGACTCTGTGCAATCCCAGTGCCCAGCTATAGATGAATTCCAAGAAATATTCAGTCCACTCTCCAAATCTCTTACACAGAAATGTTATTTTTTTTCCTGATTCTCCTAAATATAGCTCTAAAATTTTCGCAGGAAGTTCAGCTATAATGGATGCCCTCTGTCAAAAATCACTAACCAGCCTCAACCCGAACTGATTCTTGAGGTCACTGAGGTGGGAAATGCCTGGAACTGCCTCGGTTTTCTAGAGTTTGATTGCAGGTTTGGAACTAGTCATGCCACTCACTCCTCTTGCAAGGCAGTTCCTTCCACCGGGCTCAAAGTCAGGAAAGAGGGGTTTGATTTTCCTATTTCAAGTAGCTGCATAACACTATGAGAAAATCTGGTTTGCAGGGGAAAAAAATAAAAGGCAGGTTTTCATTAATTTCCCTTCAAGATTTCATTAAATTCAACGACAGCAGTTGCATTTAGAAACCAACTCTCACTTCCTCAGTTACTCCAGACCAGACGAAGTCCTTAAACTCAGCACCGTGAGCATTTTGAGTAAACTGATTTTATGGCTCATTTTCTTGGGTAGGAAGAAAAGCACAAATATATACAAACAACTTGGTTGTTTTTTTTTCCTTTTAAATGCATTAAAGTATCTTAACTGTTGCCAAGATCTTTTGTGAATCGAAACAAGGCATTGGTTTTGCCACACAGACTGGTCCCCTTTGCACGGCATCAGTTCCAGTTTAGGGTTAAAAGTAAAACATCTCTTCAAGCCCTTCCCACTTGTCTTACACACATTTCCTACCACAACAGCATCAAGATTTAGGATGCTCAGCTTATTCCAGCTTTGATTTTCTTCACAAATTCTCCATCCCCGCGGTAAATTGAAGGAGCAGATGCATCCCTGGGACGGTTTCCAGACTGATTTGGAAAAAAAAAAAAAGCGAGCCATGCAATACTCAGTGAGCTGAGCTGGGGTTTCTGATCAATGGTAATATCACACACAGGATCAAAGAAGAGCTCGGTGGAAATAACTGATGTGTGGAGTTGTATTCCATGGGTGGGATGCAGATGGTTTTCGTGCCTCCCCATGGGCTCCTGCTGAAGATACACGTGCTGATCCTCAGCTCTGATTATCACTCACATCATCTCTGTTGCCTCAACCTTTGATGCAGCTGAATGCTCTGGTTCACTCTGTGGGTAACCTATGAAAGCCCTTCCCCAAAAAATAAATATATATTTACATCTTCCATGTATAATGTTATTAAACTACTATTTAATCACCCAAAGCCTTTTTTACAAAGTCATGACTTTTATCTCAGATTCATGGCATTCAAATAACAAATCCCAATAATTCCTTTCTGCTTCTCTGGGCACCAAAAAAAAGGGGGAAAGGGGGAAATATCAACTCTTTTTTTTTTTTTTGCTCTTAATGCAAGTCCAAAGTAAGTGTTGCAGAGCATTTCATCCACTGAGTTATTCATCTATTCAGTTTGTTGTATGTAAACTCACACCAATTTTCGTGAGGTAACGAGTAGAAAAAAACGCATTTGAGAAAATTCACTGACAAAATGAAACTGCCCGTGGTACATCTGACTAAATCCAATCCTTTATGAGTAGGCAAACAAGGGTTTTAGGGGGAGGTTAATCTCAGAGGGGCATGTGAAAGCTGAGGGACGTGGCCCAGTTTTTCTGCATTATCACGGTTTTTAGAACAAGGCTGAGTTGAATGAGGTGCATCAGGTAGAAAAATACAAACAGATGCTTCAAGTGCTACTAAATGACTATTTAACACAAACAACCCTCAGCTGAGGATAAGAAGCCAAATAAAATTATTTTTAATACCTACAGTAACATCTTATTTCAGTGGCCAATTGTACTTTTCACATTATGAATCCTCCTCGTTTATTGGGGAAACAATTTGCTGAGAAGACTGTTTTGTTTTTTAATCATATGGGCAAAGCCTGTGGGGAAATTGTAATATAAGTTGTAATTCACTCATTTTCTTTCAGCTCTAGAATTTATTCTGATGCAAGACTGGCCAAGACAGCTTTCCTTTCATACTTACAACTTTCTATTTTCCTTTGGAATGCAGTAAAGAAACATTTTTATTGCTCTTGTTCAAGTTATTATTCCTGTGTTAAGATCAAAATTGCAAATGCAACGAGAATGGTTTCATTTATAATAAAAATATATTAAAAAAAGGTCTATGAATTATGATGTTTGAAATGTGTTTTTCTCTCAGAAGTACATTTCATTATACAGGCTGAAGCTGGAATACTGAACTACATATTTAGAGCCTTCAGCAGAGCCCTAAAGGCCAGATCTTGCAGCTCACTATGTAGCTGCTAAATTAAAACAATAAAGAGGCAAAAAGAGGAGTAAAAAGCACAAAAAATAAGGAA
The DNA here is from genome assembly GCA_013390025.1 of Pitta sordida. Lineage (NCBI taxonomy): Eukaryota > Metazoa > Chordata > Aves > Passeriformes > Pittidae > Pitta > Pitta sordida. The sequence continues at coordinate 578,807 of WEKX01025740.1, read as the reverse complement.
GTGTTGCAGTTTCATTAGGAAAAAGGACAAGGATTACCAGGTTTTTTTGCACTTAATTTATACCCAGGAAATCCAAGTTCACACCCAGGGAAATGTTTCCAATACTGGCTTTTGACAATAGCTGTCAGCTGAGAAAGTCCATGTGCAGAAGTGAGGGATGGTAGTGGAGGGATGGATTTCCCTCTAAAAAGTCATTTCAATATAACCAGATCTCCTCATTCTAATAAAAAAAAGGATCCTCAAGAAATTATTTTGTCCCTCAAAGCCAAGCAGTTCTTCCATTTTCACTTTCCTCTTGCACCCACGTTTTCATTTGGCATCTGACACTTCTGTCTAACCCTGGACGGGAGGGAGTGTAAAAGGGAGAATGGATGAGGAGGACACAACACCACCAAGAAATCCCCTCGTTTGTCAGGGACAAAGTGATGGCAAGGGGGTAAAAACCTAAGCAGTAATAAAACCCTGTCTGTCTGAGCTCTAAAACAATTCCCCAAACATCAGCACTGCCGTCGCCTCACTGTTCTGCAGGACTCAGCAAGGGAATGGGAGTGTTAAATCACAGGAAAATTACAGTATCTTCATGGAGCTCATTTTATGCATAATTTGGAAGAAAACTTAATGAAGGGCTTTCCATCACCACAGAAGACCAGGAGGTACTTTCAGAAGTGCACTTCATTTCGGAGGCTGTGCTGAGCCCCAGCTACAATTTCATCTCAGCACCAAAGACTGATTATTTTTTTCTTTTGCAGAATCAGATATTTTTCAAGATTAGCAGCAAGCAGCTGATACTTACCTTTGTCTGAACGGCATTACTAATGAGATTTGTCAATCATTAGTGACCCACAACTCCAGCTTGTGTCCCCCCAAAGGGGTTCTGGCTCTGGGGACGGTGTCACACGCAACTTTGTCCCTTGCTGCACCAAGGAGCCTTTCCCAGAGCTCAGCCATCTGCTCTCCCACTGCTCTGGCAGCAATGGAAAATTCCTTTTTGTCTGAAAGGTGAACTGCATGCTAAATCTAGGAGACAGGAGCAGGAAACCTCTTAAACCAAATTAGCAAGACAGCAAAGCAGAGCGAACAAGTTATAAATTGTGTTAGCCATCCTGAGTGTCCCTCTGGCCTCCACTCTTTCTCTTGGCTTTTAATCTCACAAAAGAATAGTTGCACCATTAGTTTTCCCAAGGCTTTTTCTGCTCCTTTTAGGAGGAGAAATTCAGGAGCAGTGGTGTCTCCAAGCAGGTTCAATGGTGTGACCTGTTCCAAACTGCAGTAGGACCCTCAGCACTGGAATGATTGGCCGAAATAAATCCAGGTACAGTTACCAACCCTGGGCAGCAATTTCTTCCAGGAAACACACACCAACCTGCCAGGAGACAGATATCAAGTCCTCTGCAAACACAGAGCAGCAAAACCAAGATCAGACTCATTGGTTGTAGCACTTTCAAACACAAGTGTGATTTTGTTTCCATTTGCTCCAGTGCCTCCTCTTGTCCTCCCTTCCTCTAACTGTTTTCACATTTAATTTGATGGACACAAAACATCTTCTCAATACATTTCAGCTACAGAAAACCCCACCACAGTTTCAATGATGTGTCCCATGTTCAGCCAAGCCTAATTATTGGGGCAGTGAATTAGTCTCCTTATGGATTTGCCTTCCTCCTGTGAAAACTGCTTTGGAATTTAATGTTTAGAGCAAGTTTTCTCTGCTCAGAAACACCCACCCACTCAGCACACACTGAGTTTGCCAACAATTAACCAGCCAATCTGTCTGTAAAATAATCAAATATGGGGTTTTTAAAAAACAATCTACTTAAATGAAAGAAAAAAAATCAGACTAAACAGCAGGATTTTGTGCCATGTGTTATTTTTTTTTCAAGACAACATGACCTATGTCTTTTGTGTGTACCAATTCCATTATACCCAGCCACAAAGAGCTTTATCTCACATCTCTTGGCAAATATTATTTTTAAAAGTGCTTGTTGTACAACCTGATGCTTCTGTCAGCAAACATTTGAAACATGGGAGGCCTTTCAAACATGGACCTTTTTCATTCCATCCAGTCACTTTGGTGCAAATCTCCCGAATATTTAACTGCAAGAACTTAATCAAATCAGATTCCATACATTCTGCTCTACAGATTTCATCTCCAACACATCTACAGAGAGAGCAGCTCGTGGATCCACACCAGACTCCAGGAGGTATCACCACACACGACGGCGTTGCCAGAACATATTTTACTGTAAACTTGTTACCATAGCTGCTCTCTTTAGGATTGTTTTTACATTTACTTTCTTCATCATCTTTTTTTTTTTTTGACATTTGCACTTCTTGAAACTATGCCTGAATAAATCTTCATGCCCTTTCCAGTTGCTGTAACTAATCACCTTCCTGCAAAACTGCAGGAGAGAGCTTGAAAGTATGGAAAAAACCTTTTGAGAATAGCAAAGGTGGGCTGAAAAATAAAAAGCAACAGACCAAAAAACCCACAGTGGAGCACGTTTGCAATTCTGTGCTGCAGATATCGCTGGGATGAAGGACTTGGTCCCTCATGGTTGGTTATAAATCAGCATTTTTTGGCCTCAGGGCTCAGTAGATAAACAGTCACAGAGTTCAGTCTCACTCGTCCCCTGACGGGATCTGGAATGAGATTCCAAGATCATTAGATGTTTCAACAGCATCAGCTCAAATTCTTGGTAAAAAATGATAAAGCTCAGATCATATTTTTTTTATCAGTTCTCATATTTGGAATGGCAAAAAAGTCACCTTAACTTTTCTGCACGAATTCCACAGCTTGGACACCTTCGAACCGCCTCAATTAAAACTAATTTCTATGTTTATTTCCACTCCAGTTATTGACAACTGCTCTGTTCAAAGAATTTGTTACTTCTCCAACAGCCTGTGAGCACAATTCTGCAGGACAGATGATGCCTCCAACTTTGCCAAGCAGAACTTCGCCTTCTACAGCGTATTTTAATTTTGAGGGCTGAAATGTACTACTCCAAAAAGAACAGACCTGATCCCAATATGCAGGATAGCACCAATTAATGACCTGTAATATCATGCCATGAATCCTTCATTTCTCTTCTGTCTCCCTCCACATGAGGTTTATCTGGTTAAAAAGAAAAATGAAAGAAGATAAAAATGCAAAGTGAGGAGAGAGTTGTATATTTTGACAAACAGTCATGACCTTTCCCATTAAAATTTACATACAAACATTTCCCAGATTTTTTTTATTCAATTGAGAAAATGAATTTATACTTTGCCAGGAAATGTAACCTTTCTGGAAAACATAACCCCAAAGAAACGAAAGCACCCAAAACTATTAAAATTATATTCTCAAAATTACATTTGGAATGCAGTTTTCAGTTCTGTACTTTGCCCTCCTTGAAAGTCAAGTCTTCAATGTCATGAACACAGGCAACCTAAGCAACAAGACAAAAAGCTGAAAATGGAATCCTTTGCTGTACACTGAATTAAGATATCCAAGTTCTGAATGAAGCAAATCCACACATCCCATGAGCAGGCAAATATTAGACAAACATCTCCTCTCAAAGTGAAACGATGGGAAAGCAGAGAGGCAAAGGCTGTCCAGCCCCAGTTTGATCTATTCAGAAAACTTCCATGTTTTGGGTAAGTCAGACAGTGCTTAACATTATGTAACATTTCTTACCTCGCTGCTTGGGTTTCCTTCCAACCCGTATTTATGTTCCACTTGAGCTCTTTAAATCTTCCAAACCTCGATCAGGTGTGAAAGCTTTGCTGTCATTTCTGTCAAACCATTTCACAGACACCCTGAGCCAGCAGAGAGCTGGATGTTCGGGTGGGCCCAGCAAACCTTGTGTGGAGTGGGTGTGAAGGGAGAATTCCACATTGGATCTCACTGTGCCATGGGGGTGGTTAAAGGCTGCAGGAAACAAGTGTTTTCAGGAAAATCAGTTGCACGGGGGCTGATCCAGGATTCCTGCTGGGAGGCTCAGCCACTCAACCAGGTTATTCCAGGCCAGCAGAGCTGGGGTAACTGTGTGTGGCTTCTACCAAACCCTCTCAGGGGTCTCCTTTACACTCCCGACTCTTTCCCAAACTCTTGGAACCACACACCACAAAGCATTTGCTCTACACAAGCGCTGGCCCACCAGAACACCCTCCAGTTATGAAGCTTTTACTCAGAGGTCCCAGTGCCTGAAAGACGAATATTTTCATTCTCTGTAAAAGAAAGAAGATTTTTCAGTCTGCAAACCAGAGCAATCCCAGTGAAGCCAGGGTAGATACATGACCTCACATCCCCTCCACGGCTGCTGAGGCACCAGGAGATCCTCCATAGAGCCCTGCCCTGCTTTTAATTAGTGCTGCCCCACATCTCAAGTACTCCCTGGTTTGCTTTTTTTTTTAAAAGAAAATAATGTTCCTGCTTAAATCTCTCCATCCTCCTGTCTGGAAATATTAAAGATTTCTCAACTAGGTGCAAAATACACTGTTCTGCTTAAAAATTGTGCCAGTTCCACGTTACCAAGCCCAATGCCAAGCACATGGGAAGGAGAAAGCTCTAGTGGAGAGAGGAGCAACTTCCACACTGATTTAATGAGTCTCACAATGCTCATCAAACAGATTGCTCATCACTTGCCTTTTCCTTGTACACCCAGAGCCTTGAGAACTTGAATAGTCAAGATTTATTTGAGTCCTAATTATTTTCTCAAGTTCTGAGAAAGGGACCTAGAGTTTGATGCATTTTAGCTCAACTCGCTGTTTCTCAAGAGCTTTGAGTGCCTTGGTTTCCTCTGACTTGGCTGCCAACAGGAGGCAAAATCTTTCATGGTTTTAAGAAGCCAGAACTGCTTGATTTCTGCAGAGACACACCACTAACCCCCCCATCTCCCAGGCAGTGCAGGGAAACTAGACTAACATCCATGAATGTTGCTTTAGGAACACGAGGTGGAAGTGCCTTTGATCAAAACCGAAGTCAAAGCAGGATTTTCAAAATATTCAACTCCCACTGAAATCAAGGCTGCAGGCACTAGCTTTAAAGGAAACAGATTTAGGCCAGAACAGAACGCTTTGGAAAATGGAAACCTGAAGTAGAATGTGTGGACAACATTTTCTGAAGGAATAAATGCAGGTAAACATGGTCTGACTAAAAGCAGAACTCCTGGAGTTTATCTAAACCCATATTTGAACCTTTTCTGAGCTTTGAACAGTCTGTTTTCAATTAATTTGTGATTTTTTTCTTTCCTCCCAAGTGATGAGTTCTCCGAGCAGCTGGGAGCTGGACTGCCCCAAAGTGTTGTTTCCATGGCATTTCCAGTCTGACAGGAAGCCAAAAAAACATTAGAAAACACAAGAGACAGCCTGTTTTCAGGAGTTCTCAAGCAAATTTTGGCTCATCCAGGATGTTTTGATGACTTCAGAAAAGCATTCAGACTGAGGCATATCCCACAGCCAAGCTAAGCCCAAACCCTAGAGAAGTTTGCCTGTAGTAAGATGTGATTTGAGAAAGAAAGATGGACAAATATTTTTGTGTGATTTATTAGGGACATTTAAAGACAGAGCAGAGACAATAAAAACAATGAGATCCTGAAATGCAAGATTGAACCATTGCTCTCTAATTCAAGTATTCAAATGTTACTGAAATCCAGCTCTCCTGCCACACAGCAACATTGATTTGGGCACAGTGAATTTTGGGTGGGGTTTTGGAGGAGGGTAACTCTGCCCTGGACAGGATATATTTCCATATGCAAAAGAAGAATAATTGCTGATTTCCCCATTTTACCCAAGGTAAGAGCAGGCTCCACATTCCTGACACGGTGCCAAAATAATTTGCAGTAGCAGAGGCTTTTCCAGCCATACACACAGTGAGAGCAAAGTCAAAAATCTACACTCAGGCTTTTGTATCTGTAATTCACGTTTTCATTCCAGCGACAGAGCCTTCCCCTCACAGCAAGTTGGATATTAGCTTGTTATCAGGTTTTCCTTGAGTGCCAAATTGAAAGCATACAAAAAATAATAGTTCATTCCTCCTGAACACTTGTAGCTGAAGTGCCAAGTTAAGAGAAACTTGTTCTGGTGAGGGCTTGCAGCTTGAGCAGTCAGGGAAGTAATGGATTTTCCTGGGCTTGGCTGAAGACCTGAGCAGAGAGAGGAGTTTATAGAAAATTTCAAGTTCACTCTGAAGCCGTGCACATGTTTTATACTAAGCAGTTTGGAGTCTCAGCTGTCTCATGGTCAGCAGAATATAGATATGTGCTCATTTCATGTCCTGGCCAGACACACAACCCTCCTCTGGCAGCACCTGCAGGGAACCAAGGCGTGAGGTCACAGGGCCACTGCTGGAGAGGAGCCACCAGTAGCTTTGCCTCACCAGTCCCCGAAATGAGGGGAACTGCTGGGAATATGCAGCCTACAGCTCCTCCTCAATCCCCAGAACACCTGATCACTCAATATGAGGTGTGCCCTGCTCCTCAGACCCCCAGGATTGCTGCCTTTCCCAAGGGAATGTGTCTCCTTTCTGATCAGGAAGGACTCAACTTCCAACACGCACATTCCTGCCATGGCCTGTGCCTCAATGAACAGAGGGGAGGAGCCATAAACAAATAAAAAATTGAATGGATTAATTCACCCTGCTCTCCATGAAGTCCTGAGCTCATCATTTGCTGTAAACCAAAGAGAAGATGAATGCTAAGTGTGATTCCAACTTCTCAGTGCAAACGTAACAAATTATTTCCTGGCTCCAAATCTCACCCAGCTACCGTGCAAGAAAATACATATTCATGCTGGTATTTCTTGCTTGATCTGTGTATCAAGATTTCTGCCACTTTTTATTTCAAAAGAAACCAAGAAAACACAATTTTAGAATTCACTGCAAAACACAGATTGAGTCAGGAGATCAAACTCCCAGCTGATTGCATTCTTCATGGTCACTGCAGCAAATTCAGGGCGCCAACTGAGCTGGTCACCCTTTTAAAAAGCAGCCACAGTACATTACCAGAGCTTTAGTTTTATTAGCTGCACCACTGAACCCAAGGAGACCTCAGCTCAGTTTGTTTTTCTTTCTGCTGCACATAATGCCTCCACTTGAATTTCTTATTGCAAGTTCAGAAACATGAGCCCCATTCCTGAATGGACTTCCAAGCTCACAGCACAGGCCCATCCTGGCACATAAATACATTGATTTGCAGAGTCCATTTGTAGCTGAGAAGAACATTTTGACCTTGGACCAACATTCCCTGCTAATGCCTCATGATCCAGGCGGCGACATGAGTTGTGCTCAGTGGAATATGTGGTTACTCATCACAAGGTGTAGCTGCAAATTTCACACAGCAGGAGCTCCTTTGGCAAAACGTTCCTCTGCTCCAGAAGCCTCTGCTGTGGGAACTCCACGGGGCTCCGAGTGCTTTGACATTTCAATCAAGATCTCCCAGCTCACAAGTCATTTTTGGCTCTGTGTGTGTTCGCAGGTTTGCTCTGGAATGGCACAAGGAGGAGATTCCTTAGTGCTCAGACCAACTGCTGCCACCCTCAACCCCCCAGCAAAACACTCCTTGGGCAGCAGCAAAATCAGTGCAGAGCCGGAGGCAGCTTAAAAGAGACTTCAAGGAAACAATTCATCATTTGGCCTGAGCCTTCTTGCTTTCCTTCAAATATAAATCACGTACACATCTAATATATTCAGGCCTTAGTAATCTGTGCTCAGGAATCACTGAGAAAATGTATTTTCAGCATGGAATCTAAGGAATTCCTTTCAGTCATACAGAGGAACATTCCTATTTAGTCTTTTTATCTCCCTTCTGTTACTAAATCCTAAATTGGATCAATAACTAATCACAGAATACCATGAGCTGGAAGAGACCCACAATTTCATTTAAATATATAGTTAAGGTTATGTCAAACCCCAGGATCCAACTGCCACCATTCCCTGGATAAAACCCTAGAAGATCCCCTTCCAGATCCAGCTGAGTGAGTCTCCCTTCTCTTGGCCCTACTGATCAAAACTTCTTTTCAAGAGGAGAAGTTGTTGGAAGTGACAGTGAGATGTTGTAATAGTTTATTCCAACAGAAAAATTGGGAAGAACAATGAAGAGGAAAAAAAATCTGTAACTTTGCCCATAAGACAACACATAGAGTTGTGTTTTTAACACGTTGGAGCCAAATACCAAGATTTCAGGGAAAATAAAATGAGCTGTCCTTTTTTTTAGCTTTTTAAAAAAAGTAAAATGGCAGCGGGTATTTACCTGGTTGAAGGTGTTGAGCATTGGTGAGGCATAATAATTAAGCAAAAACCATCACAAATTAATCAAATTCTTGTGTTGTCTAGCAGAACAATGACACGTGGAGTTCCTAAGGAATGAATGAAGAACTGGTTTTTTTATGAACTACCAGACAAGTTTACAAAATGAGTGGTTAGGCTGCAGCAAAATAAGAGGTTTTGAGATATAAAATTAAATATATTTAATTGTTATTGAATATATAAAGTACAGCTCTTCCGGTGAAGTCAGTTTATAACCAAAGAGAATAATATTTTATGAAGTCCTTTGGAGTCTTCTATCAACATCTTGCCTTTCTTTGTTATTACTTCAGTCAAGCAGGGTTCTTAATGACCTGGTTTACAATAGCTGAGCAAAGACAGACAGGTCATAAAGGAGATGAATTCGGTCATAAGGTTTTTTCAATTTTCAGCACTGATTATTCAGCAAGGACTTTCTTCCTCACTAAAACGATCATACAGCTCACTGTGTTAAACATGATTTTGTTGCAGTTATTGAATTGATGTCTGCACACATGCAAAGATCAGAACTTCAGACTAATCCACTTTACTCTAAGATTTTCCTCTTTTCATCCATCACTGCAGTAAAGTAAGAACCCTCATATATCCCAGATAAAATAAATGCCTTAAAAACAAGCAAGTTAATCCAGTTACTGGAATTCAGTCCTCATTCACAGTTAGTGATAAACAACATGAAAACAAGCAACACTACACTTAAACCATCTCTATTTTCCTTCAATACTCTTGTCATCCTTCAGACACAAACCAAACCCTCCTATCATCCACAAAACCAAATATTTGTGGGTCAGACCATTTATTACCTGAGAAATCAGAGCCTCTTTCTGCACCTCCATCACACAACACATCAGCTCCACACTGGGGGAGGTTCCAAGAACCAGGAACAGGGATAAATACAACCTCAACCCTCATGCCCAACACCTGGAGACCCTGGAAGGCCAAAGCTCCTCCAGGTTTGCCACCAAGGCTTTCCATCTCTAATCAGGGCGAGAAGAGAAATCTTATTCTTTCATCTATAGTTGTGTTGCATTAAATAGTATTCGTTAAACCACCCCAAGATTCAGCAGCCACAGATAAGACAAAGCTTTAATTAATTTCTCAGCATCAAATCTTTCTGCATCAGGTTTATTCTGAAAACTCCCGAGGCAGATGATCAAAGATGCAGTGACTGTCCCTACAAGCAGGTGAAACATGAGGACAGCAAAGAAAAATATTTCCCCTCCTGCTCCTTTGGTGCTGTTTGGTCTTTGGTGCAGGATGTTCCTCCAGTAAATTCAGCCCCAGCTTCCTGTGAAGGCTTTTCCTGTCCTGAATATGATTTTTGGAAGATGCTCTGTTACGGTTATTTAGGGGCAGGTTTTCTTTTTTAGATGAAGTAAATCATGTAGAACGTTGTCCCCTTTAGGACAGGCTTAGGAAGGCTCAGATCACCCCATGGTGCTTAGTGGGAGACACCAATGGGAAGTGGTGAGGGATGAAGTGATACCCACATAAAATGCTCTTGATATTTCTGTTCACTTTAAATCACTCCTTTCCTCCTCTGGTCTTCTTGTGCCATTCATTTCACCATGTTTGGAAAGTGAAACTTTAGTTTAGAAGATTTAGTAGTTTAAGGAGCAAAAAGCTGGAAAAACTGTTGATTTGGTGGGGTTTATTTCAGTTTATTTGTGAGCACAAATTCCTCTCTGTGAGGGGAGTGTGAATTCAGAGAATTGAACGTCCTTCTGGAGAACACAACCTTCTCACAAACGTGGGATATTTATTGTTTGTATTTCAGGTACATAACAAAATAATACAGTAAGTCCATTCTGCCCAATTCAAATTTATATTTTCAATCTATAAAATGTAAAAACTTCTGTAAACTGCTCGGGAAGAGACCGTATTACAAATGAAAACATCACAAAACAAGATGAGCTGTATTTCTTTTTAACAGCTCATCATCAGGTCTCTCAGGAGAATATTTGTGTCTCTGGAAAGAAAACCACTTCAGCTGAAATAATTCCTCAGATTTTAAATTAGTACATTCCTCTTCAGGAGTCGTCTTTTAAGAGCTAATTCCTTCACCTGCCCCTCTTTCTTAATTCTTGAAAACAATCCTCTCAGCAGTTCCAGCAGCGACGTGTTCTGCACAGTGACATTTAAAGATACATCACCAAAAAAAATAAATTAATAAAACTGACCAGGTCAGAGATTAATTTTAGACTGAATATAGAACAAACCTCAGCTACTTGTTAGCTCTTAATTTTATTTAATTTAAAACTCAAACAGAAAACAATAGGCATGGTGACTTTCACGGGTGTAAATTTAAAGTTATCAACCAGGAAACTTGAGGATTAATTCAGAACAATATTAATATTTTATCCCGTGTCATGATTGCAGTCCCACACTGAAGATCTCACGACCACTTTATGAGGAACCTTCAAATCCACAAGCAAAACAGCAAAAAGCTCCAACCACTTGTTCCACACCAACCTACAGAGTGGTCAAGTGAAAACATGCTCTGCTTTGCAAATATGGAAGCTCCAGGCTGAAGGAAAAAGTAATTACTTACAGAAAAATGCATGTTCCTCTTTTCAATTGCTACACAGGCTGCTTTGCTGAAAGACCTAAAATTGAAAATCAGTTGATTTCTTATTTCTTCACAATGTGCTGCCTCATCCTCTGCTGCTCAATGATTATTTTTACGTGAACTTCAAGAGTCTCTGCTCTAGTTAAAAACACCTATTTTATTTTCTCCTTCATCCAAGAGTTTGGTTTGGGGTTGTTTTCCTCAGCTGTAATTCCATTTGTCTCACTGCCAGTAGCACTGAACCCAAACAAGGCTGTTTCCTCTTCTGCAATTGGAGTCACAAGAAGAATAAACCCAGACACCAAAGAGGCTTCGAGCACTTCTAGTCGTGGTGTTGTGCACATTCACTCAGGTTGTGAGATAAAAACCCCCAAATTTGTATGAGCAACCCCCCAAATTTTGTATTTGTGTGAGGGATTTCATCCCCACAACAATATTTGGTGTTCCTGTAATTCCTAATTTCTCAGGTTCATTCTTTATGCTTTCATTTCTAATGTTAAGATATTTTTACAATTTTTTCATGTTTTTTTTACAAGGGATGGGACAAGGCTTTAAACTGAAAGAGCGTAGACTAGATATTAGGGGAAAATTCTTTCCTTGAGGGTGGGGAGCCCCTGGCACAGGTTGGGCAGAGAAGCTGTGGCTGCCCCATCCCTGGAAGTGTCCAAAGCCAGGCTGGAGCAACCTGGGATAGTGGAAGGTGTCCTTGCCCATGGCAGGATGATTTTTAATGTCCCTTCCGACCCAAACCATTCTGGGATTCTGTTATTCCATTATTTTCCTTCTGCAGATTGAATACAACACAAGAAAACTTATTATCCCCCAGATGCTGGAGGAGAAACTGCCAGGCATCAACTCCAGCTCACGTCACCTTTGCTGCAGGACCAGGACAACTTTATTGACTCCACCTATATCTGGCTGAAGCACAGAACCTTGGATGAGGAAATCCGGATCATCAGGCTGATTTAATGGTACAGAAGCACTCTGAAGCATCGTGAGACAGTGATTCATCACAGGGCCTGGTTCCCAGGGCTCTGCTGTGTGAGAGGCTTGGTTGGGTAAGTGCCAGATGAGAGCAGGAAGGAAAAAAATAGGAGAAATATTCGGCAAGCAGCCTTTTCCTTTTTTTTAAGCCATCAAAACCAGGGTAAATATTTATGTAAAAATAATGTCCTAACAGCTTCTGGAAAATGAGAGAAAGCCCAATGTTGGGTAACAGCTTTAAATCCAGCACAGCTGATGGAGCAGAGCTGATGGAACAGAGGGAAACTGCAAAGATTGGTCTCAAAGTCACGCAAAAACAGAACAGAAAAGAAAAAGTTTATGGATGAGAATGTTCTATTGCTGAGAAATCAGGAGGGAGATTTGGATCTACGAAAAAAATGTTATGCAAGATAAAATAGGAGCAAAATGTGGAGAGGGGAAAAGCACTGGGCTAATTTTGAGTAAAAAAAAAAAAACAGAAGTCAGGCATCAATTTTGAACCGACTGAGACATTTCCTGTCCTATGGGTTCATTTTTAATGTTGTGGAGAAATGAAATTATTTGTTTGTCTAAGCCTTTACTCTTGTTTGTCTGAGGCTTCCTGAATATTTATTCCTAATAACAATTTAGGCTGAAGTTTTTAACATGAGGATTTGGAAGTACTTAATCATGGTTACATGGACAAAGCCCAGAGATTACTGCGGAATTTTCATACACTACAGCTGAGGAATAAACCCAACTCAGGAGAAGTTATTTTATTGAAAATTGCCTTTTTGCTCTGCTTGAAATGGAACCAAATAGCTCAGTGCCTAATAAAACAGAATCCTCATAACTGAATAATGTTGGAGTACCTAAGAAAAAAAGGAATATTGGTACAGACTTTTAGCATCCCTGCTTTTCCAAGTAAGAGCTTTTACATTAATTAGTGTCTCCACACTTATAGATTTGGAGATGCCCCAGAAAAGAGTTTCTAGGGATTGGAAGCCTGTGGCAAACATCAGCAAAATATAATGGGTCAGAGTGGAAAAGACCATTTCTTTCTTCGCTTATCTCTCCATCCCATTGTGAAAAGATGGCTCCTGTAAATGAATATTAAATCAAGGTCCTGGGCAAGGGAAACGTTATGGGAGCTTTTGATTCCATACCTTTATAAACACCACAGAAAGGAGGATGGTCAACAACTTGGAATTTCAGGCACATCACCTTCAAACCCCCAGAGCTGCATTTCCCAGGCAGGGCTGGAAAATGGAAGTTCCACCTGAATGCGCGGAAAAACTCCTTTACTGTAAGGGTGACTGAGCACTGGAAAAGGCTGAGAGAAGGATTGGGGAGTCTCTTTCTCTGGAGATGCCTCCTAAAGTCCCATGGGAATGATCCTGGCAATCTGCTGTGGGTGAAGCTGCTTTAGCAGCAGCCAGGATGGTCTCCAGAGGTCCCTTCCAACTGCAGCCATCCCATGATTAAGGGATTTAAGAAGGCGGCAGGATCAGGATGTGGAGCAGCTCTGGGCAGCCACTCCTGTTGCTGTTTCCCTGGAATTTCTTATCAAGGAGGGAAGTGACCATTCTGCTCTAGTGGAGGTTCTGAAGATACATTTATATCTTCTTTACTCTGGAAATTATATAGTTTATGTACCTATATGATACAACTGAAATCCAACTTGCTACATATTAAAGCCACTAGTATTTAATATTTAATTTGAAAATTTCTTAACTGCTGGTGTCCTCTTATACTGAACACCTGTCTTTTCAAAAAAAAAAGCCTGAAAAATAAAAAAATTGGTGTTTTTCTGAAGGGCATTTTGGACCTTTTGCACAAATTAAAGTGGATTTTCTGCCATATTTGTATGAATATATAAAATACTGGCTTGGTACCATCTGCCATACCCCATGTGGAAATTGAAATCATCAGATAATCAAGTACATGGAGACTAATCATCAGAAAAGGCAAATGATAACTAGACAAATCCAAAGTGCTCTGGGGCAGGACAAGAGAAACATTTATTCTTGGGGAGATGACGAGCTTTGCTTTCCTTGGCAGCCAGGAAAACCACCAATATGCACCAGAGGAAAGAGCCCTATTAAAGCAATTAAAGAAACAGCAATCAGGGGTTGACCAAGCTGAAAGCTTTTCAAAATGCAAAGAGCCATGTTTCTGATGGATGACATTCTTGTGTGCTGGAGTCTTTCACACATTTCCTCTCTTGCTGGAGCTCCTGTTTAATCAGTCAGGGAAGAGTATTTAGGCATAAATATTGCTGTAATGTACTTTACACTCCATGACAAGTTAGACAAATGTATTGCCACGGTGAATTTGGGTCAAGAGAATAAATTAGAATCACATCTCTACACCTTCTACCTTTCTTGGCAATAACTTGACAGCTTTGTTACTAAACCCATCAATCTGGTTGAGCTCATCACGAAGGCAGTGTGAGAAAAGCAAAGCCAACTGCACTCGCAGTTTTGGATCAGTTCTAGTTTAGGAGCAAGGATTACTGCCCTGCCCAAAATCAGGGCTGGGTTTATTTCTTGTGGTTGCCTCAGGCAAAATGCCACACTCCCCCCCGTTCTAAAAATGGCCTGGGATGGTGGTCTGGGTGGAATCCCAATGGAGAAAATTCTTGAAAACTCTGCAAACCAACCTCATCTGGGCTATATTCCAGTTTTTCCTTTTGCACACAGAAGCGAAGGTTTGGCTGGAGGTTGTTTACATCTCATTCCAGTACTTTTGCTGTGGCACAGCCATCTGTTTGCTACCTGCTGGCTCCAAGAGAACACCAGGAAAAACTGACCCCACAGGTTCCCTGGATCAGCCAGGGACAGAGTGGGCTCAGGATTTGTCTCTCCGTGGGCCACTGAGCTTCACTGCAGGAGCAACACAACATGAAAAAGCCCAGAACTGAATATCCTGCCTTGCTTCAATAAGGAAGGGAAGGGAAGTTGGTATTAAAGACTCTAAACATGCCATAAACTCAGTGGGAAAAACCTTTCTGATGATTTCCCATGAGGCACTGAAAGGTTAATGCAATTATTCACTTATATGCTTTTATTGCAGCTTCTCATCCTCCTCCTGGCTCTCCACCAAACCTCCCCCTACCCCAGCAAAAAACAACCACCAAATCTATAACAAAACCCTTCACATCACACCCCCTTTCCACAGGAGTTATTTAATTATAAGGGACCGAGTAAGGCAGCCCAAATTAGACAACAGAATCTTTAAGCACATGCTTAATTAAAACATGAAGTATTGGGAGTTAAATATATCTTGAAATGCCTTGCTGAATTAGGCCAGAAAGCAGAATGTCACTTTTCAGCCTAAATTTCAGCTATCATTTTCTACTCTGCAGCCTTGGGAGAGGGCTCCAGCCAAGCTGCTGCACGGGTTCCTCACAGCACATCAGGATTTGATTCCCTGCCATCTGCAGCTACTGACCAGGAGGCTGCAGCTCCAAAAAAGAATTCCACCTCACATGCCAGATTCCAAATAGCTTTCCCTGCCCCAGGGCCCTCTTCCCACTAATAAATGTAAAATTACAAGGGCTTGCTTTGAGATGTAAATCTTTTTTATCAGCCCTAGAACCACCGGAATGACATCCAGCATGTCAGGTTTGGAGTCACCATTGTCAATATTGAGGTGCTGCTCTGTCAGATGTTGTGCTGTGGAGCTTTCAAAGTTCAACAGGACAATTTTTGTTCTAAATTTATATGTTCTTTTTTTGGTTTGGGGTAAATTTCCCCATAAAGAACCAGCACTACAGCAGATTAATGAGATTCTAATCCACTCCCAAAGTACCAATGGATGGGGCTGAGTTCCTTCATCATGTCATGGCTGCAATACTTGGGAACAGAAGGAGGAAACTGTCAGCTGCCCAATGGTTTGAGGGTTTCTTTTTCCCTTGAAAGAGCACATTTCTCTTTCAGAATATCTCCTCCCCCCCCATCCTTCATCCTGACAAACCTTCTGAAGCCTCAGCGTGAGCAGACTGAGGAGCACAGTTACACACTTTACATCCAGCACAGGTACTACCAAAATGGTGCTTCAATAACAGCTCCCAAGACACTTTTCGACGCTTCTTTGAACCTTTTACACTTAGAAAGACACACAGCTTTCAAAAACTTTCATTAAACCCACCTGGCAAGAAACAATCTGCAGACCTCCACTTCATCCACAGGAAAAGTAGCCCAAACAAAACATACATAGATATATATATATATGAAGGAAAAATACTGAAATATATTCTTTAATATTCTGAATCGGAGGTTTTAAAAGGGAAAAAAATACAAAAAAAACCAAACCACCATAACAAAAAAAGACCATAAATTGTCCTTTGGCTGTTGAGAAGCCAGCTGTGATTAATTTGGAGGAGGCAGGTGGGGGCATTTTTCCTGGTTGCCTTCAGCTGTGAGATGTTATTTTAGGTGGTTCAGGAGAGGTTTAAGGCTCCCTTGGATGCTCAGCGTGTCCCTGAGCCTGGAGGCACTGGCCTGTTTGCATGGATGAGGTGAGAAACTTGATGGTGGTTGGGGGCCCTTTTTCTTCTGCTTTGAACACTTTTGAGTTTCCTTTACTTTAAAAGTGAATTATTTTGATTTTTATCCTGATAGAGCCACAATTTAGTCTGAAGGAATTTGGGTCTTTGCAGGGAGCTGCTGTAGGAAATAAGCCTCTTCCAGTGCCCTGTTCCATCAGGAATCAGTAGCTGGGTGAGTGTTGCTTTTAAGAAAAGTCTTACTGAACTTGATTTCAAATGTTGTGGGAGGACAGTAAGTAATTTGATCCTGTAATTTGACGATTTTTAAAACTAAATACAAAATTCTGCAGGTTCTTGTGGGTGTTTATATATGGTATGTTGTAAGCCTTCAATGTTTCTGGATTATTAGAAGTGCCAACAGGCACAAAAGTGATTACAGAGAAGTAATTTCTATGCATGAAAAAAGAAGGTTTTACTCTTTTGATTGGTTGCTGCTTCCCTCCTTTTCCTGTTGCTTGGAAATGTCGGTATTGCTGGAAATCATAATTTAATGGGTATTTCCAAGGTGGAAGTGTCTTTAACTGTGACAAATAACATTGACTAGTGTTTAAAATTTTTTTTAAAAAAACTGCATAGAGCAAAATAGGGATAAAATTAAACAGAATAACATTCCTGCATTTCCCCTGTTAAAAACCTCCTGTAATACCAGAGCCACAAAATGCATGTTTTTGTTTTCTATTTTAATTTCCGAGTTCAGTGGGGGAATTACTCACTCTCTGATGTTAACTCATTAAACCCTCAAATCAATATGTTCCAGCCTTCGCTGCTGCTGTTCAGCTGAGTAAGAAACTGGGAGGGTTAACAGGCTTACAAGTGTTGCAGCATTTGCAATGCAGAGCTGCTTCCCAAAGCAGCTGGTGACGATCCAAGGGTGCTGCACAAGAACAAGATTGTTATCCAACTGTCAGCTGTCTTCCACCTTTTCATCCATCAAACGTTTTGGAAGGGTGTTTTCTTCTGCTGCTGTGATTTAGGCCTCATAGCTGTGACATCCTGGCTCTATTTTATGCAAATAGAAATTATCTGTATGTCAAAAACCCCTCCTGATCTCCTCAGTGTGATTTCCAAAATGGAAAAATTCAATATATGCATTTCTATCCTGCCTACACAGGTATATCTAGAAAAGATTTCCTGGCTAAAGAGCTCCCCTGAGGAGCAAATATCTACATTCTTCTCTTGCTTTTTGGGCCTTGCTTCAGCTTTTGTGTTTTACAGCATCACAGTTCTTGCCATAAGTCACGTGTGCATTTGCAGCAATAGCTTTGCAGAGAGATGGGTTGTTCCCTCCTTTCCAGCTATTCCAGTAATCAGGATTAGATTGCTCATTCTTAAAGTAAGACTGCAGATAGATAAAATGTCAATTTTTTTTCCTATTCTTGCTGCCATTAACAAGTCTTCATGTGTTCTTTTCTCAAGGCTTACCTCTGAAAGCATACTTTTAAGAGTTTATATCTATATATATCCTTAAATAACTCTTTTTACAGTTAAACATAAATCTGGAAGTCTGAACAGATCAAACTCTAAAGGTTCAAAAGACTTGTTTTATCTCTCATAGCTTGTGATGTTCAGTCAGTCTGCAAATACTGTGCTTCAATAGAAATTGGGGAATACAGTCCTAAGCCAGTTTTCAATGACTCTTGCAAGTGTCTTTAGCTGTATTTAAAGATTTGGATGATTTAATATGTGAAGCCTATCAGCCATAATATCTGTCTGGGACCTGCCAAATATTCGCTGAACTTGCTGACTCCCTTGAGAGTAAATATTCATGAAGTCGTGGGTACCTGCATTCATGTTTGAAGGTGAAAAAGAGTAGCAAAATTGAGATGTTGTGCTGAGCTGCTCTCTGCCCCTTGCAGGGGCTGGGGCAGAGCCAAGGCTGCTGGGCCCTGCTCTGGCATTTTGAAGCTCTTCCATGAGCCTGGATGGTGTTTTCAGACATGAAATTAGCTGCAGGAACATGACAATTGGTAGAAAATCAGTGTTTAATGCAAGTTAAATGCTGTTGCCACTGCATTCCAGGCCTTTCTGGGATGTGCAGGAGGCTCTTCCCAGCCCATCCCTGGCTCACTGGGGTGATGGATGATGGATGGCCAGTGTGCTCAGGGGCTCCACTGAGCCTTTCAGTCTTCTGTGGCTTTGCCTGATGTCCACAGGAGCTGGAATGCTGAGATAAGCACTGAACATT
This sequence comes from Pitta sordida, assembly GCA_013390025.1. Taxonomy (NCBI): domain Eukaryota; kingdom Metazoa; phylum Chordata; class Aves; order Passeriformes; family Pittidae; genus Pitta; species Pitta sordida. Next base: position 560,266 of record WEKX01025740.1, on the reverse strand, counting down.
GGCTTGTGGTCAGCTCTCAAAATTGAGTTTAGTCCGAAGGCCGACAGTCAATAGTGCTGAGTGTCCCAGTGCTGGCCTGGCTGCAGGAGCAGTGCCTGAGCTTCAGTTGGGAGAGCATTTGTACCGATCTCTGTGGGCCTGCATGTATTTTATAGTAGTGTTTAATAAGCTGATCATCCTGCTTGTTGCAGCTGGGTAAAACAGATAAAACAAAATATCCTGTCTGCTCCCAAAAGAGATCAATATTGGAGTTATTTCACTATTGGCAGTGTGGAATTTTGCATTTCTCTGTTGTGTGTTAGGCCTTCAACCAAATTGCGCATCCTGTAACATCCTGTTTCTTTCTGTGCTGCATTTAATGTTTTGTAGTCTGTGTCCATGTTGCCTGGTGCAATGAGCACCAACTTATCTCTCTGGAGTTCATTATTTTCTATATCCCTGTTGCAATTCACAAATCCACACTGGGGTCACTGTTCCAAAGTGTCAGTGCTTCCCAGCTTCTCTTGGCACTTAATTGGAAATATTCTTGATGGCAGAGATCCCTGTGGAAGAATGAGTGTCTAGGGGAGAGTGCTCAGACAACTTGTAAAGCTCAAATTAATAAGTAGATGAGTTTCTGATGATGCTCCTGAATAAAGTGGCTAATCAATAAAATCCCTTTAACAAAAACACTCTTTCATTAGAGGTGCAGGGACTTCTCTGTGGCTAGGAGAGAAAAAACATGTGAGAAACTTGTTTTTGTGAGGCTGACAGGGCTCTTCCAGTTAAGTTTAAGGTTTTAATGTGATCACTGGTGTTTATTTTAGGGATCTGTTGTAAGTGTTTCGTAGCTAGAAGGAAACAAAGTGAGGATGGTTATAGGGGGTGCTGCTGGAGGAATGTCTTTCCCACTACTGATGAAGGGTATTTTTTTTGCTTTGTTTCCTTTTTTAATACAAAACAGCCTTAAGGGCCACAGCTGCCACCAATTCAGATTGGACAGGCTGGCACTGTGAAGGGTACAGTGCTGCAATGACTTCTCTCCAGTTTTATATAATTTTTTTCTGATTCTACCTTCAGTGCCGTGTTTGAGTCTCTTTCTCCATGCGGGTAATAGAGGTTTCCCTACAGTTGCCTTATCAATGAAAAATAGGACTTGTTAAGTGTTCATTGAGTGATGGATGTGGGTCCATGCAGGCTGGGTCACAACTCTTAAATGCCAATTTTGTAGTCCTTTTCTCACTTATTATTTATATTCTAATGGCTTTATTCCTCACAGCTGAGCAAGGCAGGTTATTTGTTATTCCCAAGCTATTCACAAACACCTTCTGTGCATTATCCTTCATTCTCTGTCCTGTGTTTTTCTTTGGGATTCAGTTTCTTTTCACACTTTTGGCTTTGTTATTGGCCCTGAGACTCAAACCCTGCTCTCCAAAACTGCTGATAATCACTGACTACAAAATCATATTCTGAAGTGACTGTAAACAAAGTGCTTTTAGTTGCTGGACTGTGGGACATGCTGCTCTCCCCATGGAGTTCTCCTGATGTTGAGGGAAAGACTTTGCACTAAATGATGGGAGTTTCTTTTTTAGTTAGAGTTATAGGATTTTTAAAGTTGGAAAAGATCTCCAAGCTCATTGAGTCCAACCATTAACCCAGCACTGTCATGTCCATCACTAACCCATGTTAAGCACCACATCAACATGTTTGTTTTTAAATCCCTCCCTTTGACTTTATAAAAAATGTAATTTTTATTAAAATGTAATTTTCAAGGTGTGGGGGAGCATAAGCTATAAAATTAATCTTTTATACATGTAACTTTTGTGCTGCAAATTGGAGATATACAATTACTACGGTTATTTCAGTATTCGGATGCATTTCAGGAAAAAAACCTTAAAAAATCTAAGGTTCTCTTGCAATGACTAAACTAATCCCAGTTGTTTTCCTCCTGGGGCTGAGAGGGAGACCTGTGGATGTGGTGCAGCCAAGCCTGTCTGTGTGCTCACATCCCAAACCCCTGCTGGATAAAGGGAACAGATTTTTCCTTTTCAATGGCTGAAATGGCTTTTCTCAACCTGCTGTAAGAGGAGCAGCCTTTTATCACATCTCCTCGTGACCCAGTAGGCTCCCACAGGGATGAAGTTTGTTGGGAGGATATCTGTTACACGGAGCTCTAAAATCTCACGTGGCCACACTCAGCCACCAGAGCAGCCTGTGTTTCCCTGTGGGATGCACTTAGGTGAGAGCGGCAAAGTGGAATTTCTACTCTATCACAGCCTCTCTTAACCCAACCATGTTTCCAATTTCAGCAGTTCATGTGTTCACCCAAGGGGCTGTAGGTGAGTGGAAGGTGTTTGCAGAACACCCACAACAGCAGCTCGCAGTGAATATGTGCAGGAAATGTTCCCTCACACCTCCTGTATGGGAATGAGGAGACACAATAATTCAGACACCGTAATCCCCCCCCGTGGCTGCCAGGACCAAATTAGGGCTGGGTTGTGTCTTGGGTTTCCTAATTGCCAGAGCGACACTGGGTTTAGCAGTTATTGATTTTGCTGTTTACTTCGCAAGTCATTTAAATGAGCGTGGAAGGGAACTCTCAAGTGTTTCACTGCCAAATCGTCATTTCCACAAAGTAATTGTGGTTTGTGTCTTTACCAGGCATCCTGACTGCAGTTTTCTCCCTGGGAGCTGAGGACAGGGAGAGGTTCAGAATCACTGGGTTTATTAACCTCCTGGCTTTGCAGTCTATTATTTGCTGAGCACTGTTGTAACATACTCGATGTAATTAGTGCAAATCCTCTTACAATGGCAGCTCTCCTTGCAACCACGTAATCTGAGCCTGGAAGAAGAAATTTGGTTTTTGTTTTCCCAGGATGAGGAAGTTGTTGGATTTGGGTCCAACTCAAGCTGATAGTATCTGGCAGTTGACAAGCAGCTCTTAGAACTTAATTTTTTTGTCTTTATTTTTTATTTTATCGCCTGATCAGGGTTTGAGGTATTTGACTACACCTGCCTTCACTGCAGTTTGTGTCAGGAGTCAGGGCTGCCTCTGTAAAAAGCACAAATTTGCAGCAACTCTTAAGGCCGAATCTTTCACCCCTCTACCTGCCTGGTGATGTGCAGCACAGAATATTGACATAATATCGATAATAATAATCTAGATGAGATTTCAATATCTGCTGAGGCAACCACTCTTGGCTCATGTTGGTGTGGAAGCAACACAGGGGTTTTGGTTTTTACTCATTAAAGCTCTTGGCAGGGATCTGAAGTCCAACGATTCTGTCCCTGGTGCCTCCATCTTTAAAAGACCAATAAATTATATTCAAGGTCTCAAATGTTGTTGTGGTTTCTGGACAAGTTTTGGGGTCTCTAAGATCAGAAGGATGCAAAGCAGTACCTAAAATGCTAATTTTCCTACTACTTGAGGAACTGCAACGAGGCCATCTTGGGAGATGTGTTATTCAAGTGCAGCAGAGGTTCTTTATGAAAAATTTTCATTGATTTTTAGCTACATATTTAAATATATTAAAATTACTATATCTTGGTCTGTCTGTATTTTACTGGCTGAACTTTGTACGCAGTCTGAAACTTTCTCCTGCCTCTCCCTCTCTTCCCCTGTAATTACAGGAGTTAGTAGTGATGTTTTTTCCTACTTTTCAAAAAACATACAAGGTATAATCTGGCATTTATTTCGTGAAGGGAATATTTGAGTGTTAAGAGGAAGGGAAACCCTGTGTTTTGTTAATTGTGTTGTGTAAATGGATTTTAGAAAAGCTGAGCGAGGATCAGTGTAAGCTTTATTATCAAAGTTTCATCCACCTCATGGGAGTAATTTATCTGTTCATCCAGGGTTTTGCCTGAGGAGGGAGGATTAGAAGAAAAGAAAATTTAGTGGGAGCGAGTCTCCTTTGATCACACATTTTATGATATATCATACGTGCTACAGCATTTTAATGCCACAAGTTTGCTATGAGCTCAACAAACTGCTTCAATTTATAGGCAGAGAGCAGTCAACCTTTCTGGGGAAAAGACCAGTGAACTGAGAGCATGGGCATGTTCTTAAATGTAACAGATGCACTAAAAATGAATAATTGATTATGGCAGCCTTTCCATGAATTTGAGAGTGTCCAAAGGCTCACTCCTGTAATCACTTCAGAATCATTTGTATGACATTTTAATGTTAAAAGTGGAGGTGCCCTGACCTGCAGAGTGGAGATCAACAGGTAAATGACTTGAGCAGTCATTTCACATTTACATTGGATTGTAAGCAATGGCCTTGGAGCCTGACACGAGCTTCTCCTTTACTTAAACCTTTGCATATTGTACAAGAAACTCTAGTAATGGAACAGTTACTGGGGTTTTTTTGTAATCAGCTGAACCAGTGAAATGAAAAATCTTTGTCCCACTCTGAACTGCTCAAGTTCACACTGAAGTCTTGGGGATTTGTCTACGTATTTATAAAGCGGAGATGGAAAAAAAAAATATATAATATGGCCACCTTCTGTCATTCTGGCACTGTGTGCCCGTGTGTCAGCACAGGAGGGCTTGGCAAGGTGCCCGGGAGGAACAGGCAGCTGCCTGTCAGCTCCTGCTGGGAAGGGGCCTGGAGCAGAACCTCAGCTGCTCTGGCATCACAGCTCAGCAGCTGAAGCAGAATTCATGTTTAAAAAGTATTTAAATTAACTATAACTCAACAGTAAAATAAAGCTGAGCTGATCCTCTCTTGTCCCTGCTAGTCTGGGAAAGGCAGATCTTGTGCCTCTGCAAAGCCTGGCTCCGGGTAAAGGTTCTGGAATCTCTTTTCCTGCAGATTGGATCATCTTTGCTGTACCCAGATCACTTTAAATCTTTTCTGCCCTATCAATACCAGTTCTCTGTATAAAGGCAAAGCACGTGCCTGTTTAATTTTCATTATCTGAATTTCTAACATTGCTACTCTCCAGGCATTTGGGGTAGACAAAACAGTGATTTAAACCATAAAGCAGCATTTATGGCCTATTTTCCACTCTTTATAAAAATTTAGGAAGCATCCAGGCATGATGAATCATGACAGTGTCTTCTGCAGTCAAAGCTCCCTGGAATAAATGTTTGATGCAGAGTCAAGCAGAGCTATGTTTATGCAAAGCAGAAAATACAGATACAAGGTTTTCTGTCTTAAATGCTAATCCTGAGCTAAGACATTTTGTTTGCTTTTAATAGCAGGAGAGAGAAAAGAGGATTTTTGAGGCACACAAAGCAAATACAATCAGGGTTTGCGTTTACATCCAACAACACTGATTTCAGATTTTTGGAGTTGGGAAAAGCCTTGTCTTACAAAATCAACCTGACTAAACGTTGTGTACAAAGCTGTAATAACACTTGGGCTGGAAGGGAACATGCTCCATCGGTTTTCAGAGCTTATTACTTGTAATATTTCTGCAGCACTCTCAACTCCTGGCTCTTATCAGGCTCGGAGCAGGTGGCTGTGAGCTGACAACATCTGACACTGCAAACCCCAGCTTGAGAGAGAGTCACCCTTTTCCAAGTGATTATGGAGATCAAACCAGCCCCTTTTCCATCTGGAATTCTCTCGCAGGGCTCTCGTATAACATTTATACAGTATCTTATTGCTCATCTCAAAGGCTTCTTGTTGCAGGTGGAAAAGTTCATCTGTGGTGCCTTTGTAAGGAAAGAACTGTGGGGAGGTTGGTTAAATAATTAGCACTGTCAGGAGTATTTGGGAGTGCAGTCTGCAGCCCAAAGCTGTTACCTGGAGGTTTGTTTATCCTTCACCCAGATAAATATTAACAGGGTCTCGGTTTTTCCTTCTGGGCAGTGATTCATTTATTTTTCTACAGCAACAGCACCTGGACTATGATTTGCTCAGAAATGATGAGCTGAACTTCCTCTTTTCTGTAACAAAGAACTTTCCCTGCAAGTACAGCTACAAGTATTACAGTTCAATCAGTAAACTGGAGGAGCAAACTGAATTCTTATAACCTTAAAGCAATTAAAAATATCAGGTTAAGGTAGGGACAATCTCATTAAACAAAACCGTTTGGGCCTCAGAAATGTGTGCTGCTCTAGTACTGAGGGTTATCTGGCCTTTGAAGGAAAACAGTCCCATATCTAAATTGCTAAAATAATTATAATCTAATATGTAATTATATGATGTCTGACATATATACACATGTATAAATATATTAAAAAAACCTAAATCTGACATTTCTGAAGCATGCCTGCAGCTCCTGTTTGTACTGATCAAGGCTCAGTGGGTCTTATCCAACTTGAATTAAGCCAAGTTGGTTTAGGCTGCCTTGAATCAATATAATGGAGGGTTATGTATTCTAAGAGTAACAAGTAAAAAAAAAAAATCATAAATTTGTCTGGGTTTTTTTCCCCTGCTATTGCAGGTACAACATTTTCCACTAAATTCAAACTGTCAGTAACAAGTTGTTACTCAGCTTTAGGATACCAGGGAACATATCTGACACAAATACCAAGAAGGCAAACAGTGCCCACCTCAAGGAAATCTATAATAGAGTGGAAACTTCTAAAGGGTTGTCACAGACAGGCAAAACTTTCAAGTTTAATGTATTTTTAAGAGGAATTTTTTGGTAGCTGTATGAGGTCAAGGGGATTTTTGCGCCCTCATCAATGTACACTTCTGTTTGTACATTTGCACATATATAACATGCATGCTTTGCAAATGTAGCCTTCAGAACATACCCATTCATGCTGGAAGCCTTTTGCTATGAAATTTCACTTGATTTCTTTAAGGCAGGAGAGAATCAAAATGTGATCAACATCGTTACTAAATATAACTCTCAGAATGCACAGTTGTGCCTCTGCTTTGGAATAGCAAGGAATGAACTATGTCAGACTCCAGAGCTGCAAATTATTGCAGTAATTTAAGCAAATAAGCATGGTTTTTTTATTATAGAAGGTTTCCTTGCTGAGCTGGGTGTATGATATATTTGTTTTTGCATGAATATGAATGTCTGTTACTGGCAGAAACAGTCAGCTGTCACTACAGTACAAAATGCAAATTGCAAACTGATGGCTGAACAATTAAGATCTAGTGCACAGAGCTTATTGCCACTGGAGGACTGTAATTGAATTGCTATTGCTGTCAGACAGGTTGGAAATTACCGTAATGAAGAGCATCAGTTTTCTACTTTCCATCTCGTTGTTTCCCAGCCAAGGAGCGTGGCTGGTGGGGAGGTTCCCACAAACAGATCGCAGAAAGAAGAGCAGCAAATGATGGAGGAATGGTACCTGTCATCAAAAGGGAGGGTAATTAATGCTCTTTAGCTTGATTCCCACATGCCCAGAAATCCAGGGTTCTAAAATGATGGCACCTGGTTGTGCTGGTGTGTACACAGAGGGATCAGCCTGCAATGCACCCAAAGGCTGTGTAATATATAAATGATTGGATGCCTTGACGAAGTCTCTAATACCCCAAAGCCATTCACAATGTAATAACCAGCTCTGCTCTGGTGCATTTTAAAGTGTTTTTGTTAGATATGTGAGAGTAGGTATTTATTTTACTAGTACTTCCTTTAAAGTATTCCAGGTGTGCATATATATGTATGCATGGCAATTAATTACAAGAACTCTGAATAATCTCCAGAATGACGGAATTTAGAGAGAGATACTGAAGGGTACAAACAAAGGAAGATTAAATCATTACTTACAAATGCATTAGTTGGTGTCAACTCTTCCTTGTGTAGATATTCCTGCTTCTGACATTGCAGGGAAAGGCATGAAATAGGGAGTTGGGAATATTTGTCACTTTGAGTTTCTTTCTGGGGAGGTTATGACCCATAATAAAAGCATTGATCTGACAGGGTCACTCATCGCATCTTCTTGAGGTTGCACCAGCCTTGTTCCTCTTGGCCTAAACAGATGCATCTATAAAAAGCCTGTTCTGTAATTTCAGTGAACAGTTTGCCTTGGGGATGTCACCTTGTCTCTAAAAATGGAGTTGAAAACTGTAAAGGTATTGATGCAACATTTGGATAGGAAATCAGTTTCAATGTGAAACTTCGTTTTGACACGACATCAGGCCTGTCCCTGATGCAGCATCAGGCTGGGGATGTGTCTCAGACAATACAGCAGGACAGAAAACAATCACCTGCTTCATCTGAGCACCTCTAAATCTTTTGTTAGACTGGGCCATAAATGCCATATGTTACGAAAACTATTTGAATTTAAGATTGCTGTTGTGAGTAATTCCATCTGCTTAATTTTCAATTACCCTGCTCAGCGTGATGGTGCATATAATCAGTATGTTAAATGTGGAAAGGGAAGGAACATTCTGGAATATGAATGAGCAATGTGCTGTAATGTCTGAATAGTCATTTTATAATTTAAAATAGCATCATAGAAAAATAAAATTGAGCTTTTGTGCTTATTTGCTAATGCTCAGAGGTCCTGCATGTATTCAATACGAGTGTAGATAACCCACCATAAAAAGGAAGATAAAATGGCAATTTTCCTGCTTTGCCTGGAAGCTCCCTGGCTCAGATGGTGATGAAGGAAAAGGCCTTTAGCCAGTCCAACAAGTACAACTCCTGAGTTTACTTTCAGTCTTGTGTAGTATGAATTTCTTGCCCTTGTGATCATCACAACCTGGTTATTGCTGACTTTATTTACTTTACACCAGCAGTGAATTCTCAACAGAAAATTCCATGATTAACTGTTGTTAACTCAGGTTTCCACAGCGGAAGTGTGACTCCATCAGGATGCTGTACAACAATTCTCTTGTCACATTGAATATTTAGTGCTGCTTTACAGGATTTCATGCAGAATTCATTATTTTGGGAGATGGCAGCAGCTGATGGAACTATCCAGCTCTTGTTGCTTCAAGAACCATTAGATCAAAGCAGGAGAGCAGCAGCTGAAAACGGATTTCTTTAGTTTTCTTTAAGGGACTCCAGTGTTATAAACTTTGCTGATGCAGAGGTGGTAGTGACAAACAGCTTCCTCTTGGCAAAAACAAACCAATTACAATCTAATAAGTGTTACACCCCAGCAGCTGAATAATTCAAGGTATTGGCAGAAAGTTTCTGCTCCATAAGTCTTTCCAGTCCAATACAGTGAGATATAAATAGGTCAGAGGAGTGAGATCCATCTCCCCCCTTATTAAGGGGTTATTGTATGTTAATAAAAACCTTCTCCCAGACACGGGGCTTTCCAGGGCATCATGTGATGGGCTTGAAAAGCCACACAATCAAGTGCCTCAAATTAAAATGCTCTTCCTTTCAGGGGATGGTTTCATCCTTAATGGATATTAAGTCTGAGCTTTACTCCAAGTAACAAAACCTGTTTTCTGTGGGATGAAGGATGTACTTGAAGTGAGTCATTTAACAACAAGGCTGTACACTTTGTCAGGTTAATGGTTTTATAATGAGAAATTGCTTGATTTTTGGCACCTGACATCTCTCACTGGGAAGATCTGTTTATGATGGAAGAATACCAGGATACCTGGAAAGCTCAGCTCTTCCTGGGATCTTGTGGGTGTGCAATATATCCCAGGCTGGTGGCAATGGTTGGAGAATTTAAAGTGTGTATCTCCCCTGGGATGAGTCAGCCCATTTGACCAATGCAGGTGATCTTGTTTTCCTTGGTATTCCATAAGTACAGAATAGAGCTGTCATGCCAGAAGCCCGCTCATCCCAGAAATACTCAGTCTTCAGTAAAAATCAGAGCACACAGTTTGTGGTTATTTTCTTGCTGTACATCTGTACTCACAACCTTCTGCTTCCTTGGAAGCTTTGACGTTACCTGGTTTCTTCATCTTTTCCTGATTCCTGAGCTCTCAAACACATAATTTCACTCATGTCTCCACTGTGTGCATCACCTGCTGCCACCAGAGGGGAGGTTCAGGACAGAAAGTATTTAAGATCCTAAGTGTTATGTTCTTCATCCTACCTGTAGCACTAAAAGCTCTTCTACTTCCACCCAAACCTTCAAGTTTTATGTTCCTGTGTTGCTGATTTGCTGAACAACCCCAAAAAGTCAGAGTGGTAACAACTGGGGCTGAATTGGCGTAACCTAAAGACTTTGCAGTTCCCACAGTGTGGCCCAATCCCTGTGAATGAGATTAGGGAACAATCCTTATTCTGGAAGGATTTCTTATAACTTCCAGCTCATTGGATTAGTTCCACATTGAAATAGCATTTAATGTGGCCAATTTCCATGAGCACTAAGCCAAGCCTGGCTGCATGCTGCCCTACCAGGGAATATCCTCAGTGGGATATGAGGAGAGTTTAGCAGATAGTTCTGGCTCCTACCTGAGGGAAAAACCCTGGCACCAGAGTGAATAAGAGTTTGCTCCTGAATGTGGCACCTTGAATGCCAAAATCTTGTTTAAATTCAGCGGGGGTTTTTTTGTTCTAGGCCTAATGACAGATAATCAACCACTTCTATGTTCTTATAATAAGTCGTTAAAAGGTGTCTGTTTGGCAATCTCCAGGTTTTTCCCTCTGGAAGGTGTATACCTCTAAAAGGAGGGGGGAAAATCTGATTTTAGAACACCTCTTAGCAAAGAGGAAGACAAAGTTTAGTGGCTAATCCTTCTTTCAGCTAGTGCGTCAAATTCTCCTTTTTTTTCCACCAGATCTCCCTTCTGTAAAGGGAACTCTCTGCTTAAAAACACCACCAGTAGTTTTCAACAGCTCTGTGCTTGACTGTTCCATAAACTTTAAGTTGGGCATGAGCTGCCCAAGTGTTGGAGGCAAAAGTCTTTGTGTGTGAAATCCTCCCAGTGATCCTGCATCCCTGTCCTTCCCTAGAGGGGAGCAGGGCTGGAGAACCTCCTCTGCAAAATGATGATGATGGAAGAAGGAGGAGGTGGTGTGTGGGGAGGAACATGGAGGAAGGGGAACATGACAAGTGCTTGTATACTTCTTGGGGGGGAAATAAGACTATTTTAGTTACAGCCTGTTCTCGGGAAACTTGTGCTGGTGCCCCAGGGGTGGTTTCCAGCACTTTCCTGTCATGACAAATAACAGGCAACACAAGTCTGAGTGAAAATCAGAGAGGATGGATCATCTTTGTTCTCTGGACAGACGAAAATCCAAGACTTTGAAACACCTCGTTCCCAAGAAGCATTTTGTTCTAAAATTTCACTTTTTGATGTAATTCAGATTTCAGCAAGAAACTATTTTTCAGAAAGACTATTGGATAAAACCCCTCAAAGCCATTTCTCTTTGCTCCCTCTCTTAAAGGGTCTCTGTGTTGCCTGCCTGGTGATGTATGTGACAAATTTCTCTATGTCCTGAGGACACAGAAGTGCCCTTGTCCTCCCCACCTGTACTGTCCCCTCCGGCTGGCACATTCCTGTCTGTTCTGGCTGCTTCCTTTGATACATTGCTTAAAATTGCAGTTTGTAATGCAAAGTAAGGCTTTCAATTTTAGGATTAATTGTTCCATTCTTTCTCTACAAAATCATTCAATAGAATGATTGTTGATTTATCAGGGAACCGATGGAAAGCAGTAAAAGTGCATGAAAAAAGAGAGGAAATATAAAGAACTGAATCTTAATAATAATCTAAGGATACAATAGATTTCATCAATTAGAGACAGACTTTTTGTCAGAAGATTCTTTTTGTCAGAATACCTTGCTGGCATTTTTCCCTTAATATAATAGAATATTTGTGTTTAATTATCTGTGGTGATAAGAGATCTGTGAGAGCCATTAGAGAGACATTTATTAAATTTGGCATCTCCCCAGTAAGGAGATAATGATACCAATTTCATGTTGGAGTTCCAGTTTTGTAACTGTTTCTCACCAGAACAATAATCCAGAAGGGCTTGAGAATATTCCTTTAGCTTTACACCATGGGCTGTAACGTGCTAAACGAGCAATCACTTACAGTGCTAATGAATTATCCAGCACAAAGCACTGGAGCAGAGCAAAGCCTTGGCAGTGGTGTTCTGCCTGGTTAAACAAAGGACAGGTGAAGATGTCAGAGTGAAGAATTTATTTAAAAAGTCTTTCCAGCATCATAGCTCTTGTGGAATGATGACTATTCATGATGGATTCACTTCGAAGAGCCACTTCTTGCTTCTCTCACAGCGGGCAACTTGATTTTCTTCATTGCCTGATGCTCCCCCGGGCAGCAGTTTGGAACCTCTGGGCCATAATTAGTTGGTTCCTTCACTTAAAAGTCAAGAAAAAGAAATCAGTTGTTCTCTGGGTGTGCACAGGGTGGAATTGATGCTTTGAAGGCTTTGCCGTCCCTGTTCCAAGGTGGCAGATGAGGTGCAGTGTGCTGAGTGCCTGGCAGCTACTGAGGGCCCTCACTTGTGTTGTCTGGGTTTAGCACAGGTAACAAATGATGATTTTGAGGGATCACAGCCCTGCTCCTGACATGGAACTGAGCTGTGTCCTCAGCCTGGGTTATTTCACTTGTTAAGGAACACCCACTTGTGCAGCAGCTGCTCCCAGGAATACAACAAATCTGATTTTCTAAACTGTGAAGTAAACTGTCACACTCTGGGTTCCTCCCACCCTTACAGTCACAGCACACATTGTATTGGTTCAGGTGTGATTCACAAGCTGAGTGTTCCTGAGCTGCCTGGGAGCGTGTTTTGCTGAAACAAGCTTTGGCAGCTGCTAAAGATTCTCAGTGGGAAAACTACATTCCAGGTGTTTCAGACTCTGCCTTGGCTTATTGGAACAGGAGAGAAAAACTTGTGTCTTGATAACCCAGGCAAGAGGTGCTTTCCTCTGGAGAAAAAAAGTCAATCTGCTAAAATTTATTTCAGAGGAATACCCAAACAATTGATATAATACTTATTTATTGCCATAACTCCCACAGGAGAGGATCCAGAGAGGTTTTATTTGACTGAGTTACTGCTCTGTTCCACCTGGAAACGATCAAATAAGCAGAGCTGCTCTTTCTCAGGGACTGCTGTAACCACAAGTGCCTGTGTTGTCCTGAAGAGGTGGGTGTTGTGAAGCAGAGAGCTTTACATTTGCACCTTTTTTTGAGGTGTGATGGAGAGTGGGGAAGTATTTTCATTTCAGTGGCTCTTCTTCTCCCTTGTGTGAACTTACAGAATATTCTACACTGCCTTATAAACTTCCTCTTTGCTTGGCTTTGTCCTCCTGACAATGTCTTCAGTCAGAAAAGATAAAAGCTTCTCTGAAATATATAAAACTAGTCAAACTTTATTACGTATTTTACTTCTCTCTAGTAGGAGATTTTTAGCGCTGAATACACAATGCATCACCAAATGCAAATCCATAGACTCTTGCTGGGGGTGAGAATGAATTGAATTGTCTTTTTTTGGTGTAAGGAAATGAAAACAGGACACCTGAAGTATCTGTAGACTCCTGAGTACTTGTGATTTCTCTGAGGCCTTTGTGTAACTGATCCATGTGAAAGAAGGTTCTGTACTTTGCAGGGATAATTTCTGCCCTGAGAGTTTCTTTTCCTGTGCTTTGCTGGTTGCTTCCTTGGGTGACTACCACCCTGGAGACAAGCACACCCTGATGGAAATCTCGTGTCTTCCAGACCCAGGACTTGTGAAACATGTTGTCACGACCTCCTTGCCAGCACAGGAGGGACCCCATCTCCCACACAAGCAGGATGTGCACAAGGACCAGGGCACACAGCAGAGAGCAGCACTGGGGATCTGCTTAATGAGTCCTTCTGCTCTTCTGCTGGCCTAAAATAAAATGAATGCTACAGTCAGGAGAATGTGCCTGGCTGGAAGAACATGTTGTCCAATACAAATGTTCCTGCAGCAGAAAGCAGAGGAGAGAGAAATGAGCCCAATGGTTTCCAAGTAGTTGGAAGGGATTCCCTGTTTAAGAACAGTCCATGAGAGGCAGGGAAAGCAGGACAAGCGATGTCTTGGGCAGCTCAAAAGTAAATGAACACCTCACCCCCTCAAAAAACCCTCCCAAGCCATAACCCTGAACAAAATCCCTGACAATTATTGGGCTTTAAGCCTTGGCCACACTGCTCTACCAAAGGAGAAACAATCTGCCAGACCACAGACTGGTTTGACTCCTTGCCATCCTGGGTTAACCTGCTCTCCTGGAAGGCTCACATGTATCCTGAGTAACTGTTCTTAAGCAAAACGGAATTTTCACTGAGACTCTTCTTTCTGCCTTAGTTTCTGCTTGGGAATACCAGCCATTCAGAAGGGAAAGCCTCTGTACTTTCCCCCATTTGAGGTGGCATCATTATACTCAGCTACTTTGTGCTCTTTGACTTTTCTAATGAGTGCTGCTTGAAAAGGCTGCTGGCTCTGACTATTGTGTGAGCAGGATCTGGGACTGACCTTGGTGAAAACGGCTCTTAGTCCAACTCAGGAGTGACATTGCTGATATGCCTTTCATTGAAGGCGTTTTATCCCTTCTTACATTCAGATTGATGGATTTACTGGGATTATTCCCTCTGGGCTAATAGCTACAACTCCTTTGTACGTAGAGAATTTAAAAGGAGTAGTACATTTGATTGATTTGTTCAGGAGCTAGGTGTGATTTCTGTGAACACATTTGAACTGTTAGGTGTTTAAAGCCAATTGCATATTTAACTGCTGAGCTGAACTGAGGTTTAACTTCAGGACTGAGTGCTGGATGAAGCAGCAGGTTCCCAGGACTGGCCAAATGCTCACAAAATACTGCTGCCCTGTCTGTGCAGCTTCCACCTGAGTTGGTTCATAGCTGTATTTTTGCCACCTTGCTGCCAACAGACTTTCCTCCCTGCAAACAACCTTGCTAACAGCTCAAACTGGACTTTGAGATGAACCAAGTTGCCTGGAGATTCCTCATCCCTGGAAGTGTTCAAGGCCAGGCTGGGCAGGGCTTTGAGCAACCTGATCTAGTGGAAGAGCCCACACTGAGGAACATGGGACTAGATTACCCTTGAAGGTCCCTTCCAACCCAAACCATTTTATGGTTCAGTGCAACTGAAGATTTTAAAGAAGAGTTGTTATGCCTCTAAAGCTTGGTCTCCCTTGTTATCGTGGTACCAAGAGACACGCACTCTCCTGCCTGGTGTATTGTTCATGCTGCAAACATCCTGATAAAAACAGCTTAGTTTTAGTAGACTTGGTATTTGTGGGGGCAATTAAAGCCTCAGCCTTGAGGGGGTTTACAAGGCTTCTGTCTCACAAATATGTGAAAGCAATGAATCCCCTTAGTGCTGGTGAGACTTGACCTTGAATTTTTACTCACCTTGTCTTTCCTTGACAGCCTGTCTGTTCTCTGCTTGGTCTTCTCTCCAGTTTTTCCCTGGGTGAATTTTCACTGCTCTTTGTTTCACTTAAGCTGAAAGTTAAAGCAAAGACTTTCAAGGAATGATATACTAGTGTACAGACTGTGTCTTGGGACAGAGGAATAGACTAGACATCATTTTAAAAGTCCTTTCTCACCCCATCTTTAATGATTCCATGAGTTTAAGACAAAACCTCATTTTCAGTGAGGCTCTTTGTGGGTCAGTGACAAAGGGATTGAATTTACCATCTTCCCTTGCAAGAATACGCTGTGAAATGTCATGTGCTCATTAGAATGCAAAGACCACTGCAGTCTGTTCAGATATTTTCAATGAAAGACAGACACTGAGTAATTATATTTTACAGAATGGATACTTGTTAGAAACCCCCTCCCCCAAACCAACCCTAAAACCAGGGAAGCCTCTGGCAAGTCACTCATTTACAGTGGCTTTATGTTAAAAAATTCTCAATTATATTCCAGTAACACTTACCAAATGTGATATATTCTTTGATATATGAAGAGAGGGAAGCATTGTAAGAAGAGAAGCTGGACCAAAATATTTCGCAGTTTATGTTGCAAATCTGCAGCTGAGGATATGATGTGGGCATGTGCCCACAGATATGTTATGTCACGGAGTTACTTGATGGTCATTTTTATAGGCACATTATGTCTGTAGCCCATATTTGTAGCTTTTATATATCTGGTTTTTTTGTATGTGATATAAATGACCACCTTCAGAGCTGTGAAGAGGGGACAAGTACAGAAACAACACCACAGGAGTTTTCTGTCACTGCCGTGTTTCTGTCCTGGTGCTTGTCTTTGAGTTGTACCAGGCCAACCTATCTGAAGAGTCTGTTTCTTTTAATCCTGTCCCTAATTGTTACAACTCGGGATGAATATGATCACTGTTTTCATTAATTGTCCTACAACAGCTTTTTTAGTGCTCTTTCTAGATTTTTTTCCTTTTACTTGCTTTCTGAATTAAAGCCACTTTAAATGCCTGCACTTCAGCTAATTGTGATGTAGCAGTAAGATCCACTCCAGCTTTTGCAAATCTTCTTACTTCTCCTTTGAAGGACCTTTACTTCTATGCTCCCACAGTATCAATCTTCCACACAAGGCAGCACCTCCCTGCCTACTCTTCAATCAAAGAAACCATGTAGGGAGCTCAAAAAAGGATTTGGCACTTTTTGACAAGAGCTCTCCAGGGCATCCAGCACCCCTGTGCTATTGCAAAGGTGGGTTCATCTGACAGGGTTTGTCCTTGCCCACAGCCCCAGGGACAAGGGCAGGAATGTGGGTGGAACTGCAGAGTGATGTTCCACAGAGATGAAGAGGCGCCAAATGTGACAGTACCAGAGCATTCCCCTTGGGAGTTGCATCTCTGCTCTGAAAGGAGTAATAATGTAATTTTGGGTTGAGGAGTTTTTCCTTCTTGTGTGAGAAGAACAGGACCTAAGATGTTTTCTAGTCAGGCAGAGACTGCTCAGTCCATCTTCCCTCAGGGACATCCTGGCCATGGAAAATGAGTCAACACTGAGCTCAGATGAATGAACTGTGATTGTTGTTGCTTGTTCTCTTGCCTTGTGCTTGCACTTCACCTCACGGTGTGTCTTGACTGTTATCCATGAGCTGAGCTCCTGTTTTCTTGGTAATCACCACGTTAATTATCCACCTCTTTCATGCATCTTACACACATCACTAAACACCCAAAATAAGACACCTCAGTGATGTGAATAGGAGGCCTGCGGGTAAGTCCTATTCTGCATCATCCTACTGAATATTTAGAAGGTAATTTGAAAATTAAAGATAAATTCATCTTACTAGCAAGTTATGGATCAATGTTTGCTCATGGATATGTCGTTATGGATATATATATATTCTGGTTGTTGATCACTAAGGAAACATGTTATGTGCAGGGAGGACCAGGAGAGTTGTGGTTTTAAAGACTCATGGCCCCACAGAGCAGAACTGGAATGTAAATTAGGAAAAACAACTTTTTATAATCTATATTTATAAACAAATAGAAGCAAAACTTCTCATCAGAAAACAAAAAAAACCAATCACCCCACATATTCTTTTCCCTACTGCTGAGATCCTTTTTTAGTTTCAAGTTTTTCGGTTGGTAGAAAAACTAGAGGAAAGTTTTTGTAGCCATTACTCTCCCCAGGGGAGAGCGGTTTAGAGTAGTTTTATCAGGATGAGCTACTAATGAGCCTTTCTCCTCAAATTCCCTTTCTCCTTTCCTGAAGATATTTTCTCTCACCCCAAGCCCTGTGAAATGGAACAAAACACAATTGCAAAAAAAAAAGGACAAAAATTACAGCATTAATAACCCAGGAACTGCCTCAGCCGTGTGGCAGAACTCGTGATGGCAGGTGCAGGGTGACCTCGGTGCCCTCTGGAGCTGGAGGTGTGGAGGAGCTTCTCCTTCATTATGGAGCAGAGCAGAAAGATGATCTGAAACACTGCCCAGCAGCACTTGTCTGCCCAAAGAGTAGCAGAGTATGAGCTGTCTGGGCTGTGTCTTCCCTTTCAGACTCCTTAATAGGACTGAATTCAGTGTTCTGGAAACCCCCCAGGCACCCTTCACCCTGCATTATGTTTCTTGTCACTGAGTTGTGTGCCTTCCTTGGTCTGTAGCTCCACCAGGGCTCGGTGGCACAACCCTGGGACTCAGTGACACCATCCTGCCGTGGAGCAGCTGAGGTGACACCTTGGGGCAGCAACTTGTCCTCTGTGGCCTCAGTGTTGGCATGGAGCAACACGAGGGAGTGGAAGGGTTGGGAAGGGCAAGATGTTCCTCATCCTCTACCCGACTTCAGGCTAAAAATGACTTTCCAGGGTGTGGGGGGAGTGTTTGTGGTAGAGAGGCAGAGACAGGGCCTAAGTTAAGGGTGTGCTCAAGGCCATGTTGTCGTGTCCCCAGAGCAGCAGAGCACTGTGGGCTGAGCTCCAGCTCGTTTGGTGCCTCTGCTGAGACAGCACCTTCATGGGCAGGGATCTTCTGCTTCGTACCACTGCAAAATAAAGCATTCACTGCTTGGAAAAGGGTTCCTGGTGTTAAATCAATCCTGTGAAGGAGCATCCAAACCAGACTTCTGCTGAGGGCAGCGTGACAACCCTTTGCTTTTGGGCACTGAGCCGTGATGTGCTGTACAGGTCCAAGATGCTTCAGCCACACCAGGGTTTTGTTCTTGCTGGTGCCACAGCTTCTCCCTCACTCCTGGGGATTCCTTGTATCTTTTTTGTCATGGCTCTCTTCTTTCCCTGTAGTAGAGAAGTGGACCACATCCTTAAGATAATAAATAAATAAATTTCTTGTGCGCTCTACCTGTGTAGCAGAGGCAGCACTGTGGGAGATGTTATTTACATGAGCTTCATTAATATTTATAGTCACATTTATAGCTTTGTTCAGCAGGAGGCTTGATCAAGTCAGTTGTATGTCTGGGGAACAGTCTTTGGTATACTACTTTTAATGAGGATAATTTGCATTTAATAAAGTGCCTGAGGTAGCAAGTTTCAATCTAGATTTGATTTTTCTTGATATTTGGGGAAATATTTGGATTAGTGGTTTGATTTCACATCCATTTTCACTTGCAGTGATGGAATGAAAACAGACATGTGAAGCCAAAGAGTCAGGCTGACAGGAGCAACATGAGAATATGCCAGAAAATAAAGGGGAATTTTTTTTCCTTGTAATCCTTATAGCATAGGTGGTGCCAATTAGAGTTGGACCATGATTGCTTTTGGTGACTGCCTTTGTCTGTGTTGTAATCCCTGCTGATAACCAGAATGAGCAGTTGGAGAAGCCCAGGGTGCTCCTCTGATGCATTTTAAGTGGGACTTACCTGTTAAATTCACTGTTCCCTCCCCCAAAATGTACATGCTCAGGCTGCTCTGGTCTCTAAGTGTTCTTCTAATTTCACTTGTCTCTTTGTGTGACTTCATGGGGAATACTTTTGAGAACCAGCTCTTTAAAGGCATAATTCTGCCACTGCAAAAAGCACCATATTTTAACTTGGCTGCAATTATTTATAGACACAAGTCTCTCCACAAAAAGTCAGAAGGCCAAGGAGTTAAGAGATGCATAGTGACTTCTGCTGAAGATGGTGCACAGGAATAGATCCAGGACAAAGCACAGCAAAACCCTTTCCCATTCATCCTGACCTCTGAGTGGCTTGGGGGAAGGGATTTATAATTTGTCTCTTCTATTGCAAAAGACACAGAAATATACTGTATCTGGTTATATGCCCCACTTCTCATGATTTTGTAGCTTTGTGATTTATTTTAGCCCCAAAATACTTGTTAGGATTTCAGCAAAAGAATTATATTCTCCTGGCAGCAGTTTTTTACCTGGGCAGGTGCTATGGCCAGGCTGTGTCTGCAAGGGCATCACCCTGATGGTGCCTGTTACTCCTTGGGACCTTTGTGAGTGGTATCACTGAGGAATTAACAATCCATGTGTGATAGGAAACCCCCAATCACTGCATCTCCTGAATCCTTTGTGATGCCCGTGATCCCTGTGCATCAGGTGAATATTACAGCAGGTTTCTGTGGGGACAGAAAGTGTCCAAACTCCCAACTCTTGCTCTGCCTACCCAGTTTATTGTTTTGAGTTTTGTTGTCACAGCCAGCTGCTTCTCCCTAAATTAGGATATGACAAGGGCCTGCATGTTTTATGGTGCTTAGTGTGAGCCATAAACATTTGGATCCCCAGTTACCTCTGGCCATTCACAGATGGCTGCTGAGCTGCCAACTCCCAGCATAAATGTTACAATAGCTTCACTGAAAAAATTACAGCCAAACTCAGTGCATATGATGGTGGTTTTAATGTTCTTGATTAGAAAATCAGAAAGATAAGGATTAACTTATATTCATATTTATGCAACCTGGTCTATTGGAAGGTGCCTCTGCCCATGACAGGGAGTTGGAAATAAATGACCTTTAATTGCTTTCCCAATCAAGCCACTCTAGGATTCTGTGACACTGTGGAGAGCAGAATCAAGTTTTAAGCAGCTGTTCCAACGATTTCTTTTGGACAAGCATTTTCTGTTCATTTTGTGTATTTTACAATCATTTCAAGAATGTCTCAGCAAACAATTAAATGGAGGGCTTAATGAGGGCTGACCTTGCTGAGCTGAAAGGAGGAGGAATAACCAGAGGACTTGCCTCTGTAGGTGCTTGAAAACTCCAGAAACCTCGACCAAGGATGATTTAGAGCCAGAGCAGGATTTATGTAAATTTTACAATTCTTTTGCATTCATGCTTCAGCGCTTCTTCACTTCCTCAGGAGGATATTGTTGTGTCCCAGGTCATTAATCTCACTGCACACTCTACTCTTGTGCCTGATTTGTTAATGTTTGGCAGTCCTGCTTGTTGCTCTTAAGCACAGATTGAATATTCACACAGCAGTTATTTGTACAATTCCTGTAACATTGCAGAACAGCTTCCAGTTAATTGCAAGAATTTTCTGACTCTCTGGAAGGACTTTTTAAGAAGGAAAAATTTAAATGATATTACCACAGCATCCTCTATCATATTTTCCTCTCTTGCATTGAAATTCATCCTCTGGCTGTTATGTGCATCTTCTAATGTGCTTATTAAGGATGTATCTCCATGATTTAGATAGTTTGGGGTATGATAGTTAGATATATCATTTTAATTATTCTCTGGAGGATAAGGGCTCTCTGACCTTCCACTGAGCTCGTGTTCTCTCCTCATCTCTCCCTGCCTTTGGTGCTGAAAGTTTGACTCCATGACTGGAGAATCCCAATGGAAAACCTGTACTTAGTGTGAGGTTAATACAGCAGGTAAATAAACCTGTACCGAGGGATGAAACTTTCCACTGCAGCTTTTTTAGGGTCTAATATTGCTGTCTCAGTTTATACTTAATAAAACACTTGAATTCCCAACCAAGCCAAAGCTGCTTCTGCACTGGAACTCTCTGATCCAGGAGAAAAGGATGAGAAGAGCCAGTGACTGGAACCTGCAACCAGACAAACCCAGTGCAGAGATGTGATGGATGTTTTTATCAGTGTGCACAAGTAAAACGTGCTGAGGGTAGTAATGCCTCCTTTATAGCAGGATTTTGTCCTTAAGGTTAGAAGTCTCCTGGAAATCTGTGCTTTAGTGAACACTGAAGTCACTTGGCCAAACAGCAATTGGTAAAATAAACTGGTTTATGATGGAAATGTGCTTAAGGGAAGACATCAGGTGGTCTTGAGCAACATGAACTGGTCAGAAGACTCTCTGAGCAGAGAAGGCAGCAGTGCATCTCCTCCACCAAGCTCCTCCTGCTTAATTAACTATTACTTGGTAATTGGGGTGCTCAGATCAGTGTAGAAATAGAGGAGCCTGCAGTCTGAACTATTTGCTATTTAAAGCTGGGGGAGAAAAAACCTGTACAACTAAGAGTTTTATTAGCACGATTTATTTTTTCGATATAATACTGTACCTGGAGCTGTTTCATCTCCGAATTCAGAGGAACACAGGTTATGATGCAGAACAGCTCCCAACTGGGGAGTTTATTCTTTTGTTCCTTTAATTATTAGCCAATAAATCTACAAATCAGCCATACCAGTGCAATTTCGAAGTAGCTCCAGTGGAATCAGGAGTGTCCAACTGGTTTGAATAAATGCTGAGATTTTCCCTGACAGTGGGGGTTTGGTGTCTGC
Source organism: Pitta sordida (assembly GCA_013390025.1). Lineage (NCBI taxonomy): Eukaryota > Metazoa > Chordata > Aves > Passeriformes > Pittidae > Pitta > Pitta sordida. The sequence goes on along the minus strand of WEKX01025740.1, from coordinate 538,387 downwards.
CCTGCATGGAGGGGTCACAGCAGAAATGCCCCGTGATACAGCACCACAAGTAAAGGAGCATTAAAATATCTGTGAGAATGAAAGCAGCAAAGCTACAGATAAATTTGGGTGGTTGTTTATTTGATTCTCATTGCATATGCCTAGTTAAAGCAAATGAGGATTTTTATAATCAGGGTTCAAAGGTGACAAAAGTGAAGCAAACTGCAGGCAAAATGGGTTGGCTGGTGACACATGCACACAGAACCTTGAAATGCTGCTTGACTTTTATAGGAAGCTGTAAATCAGGCCTGGATTACTTGAAAAGTTCAAGAGCCTTAGAAAATGTTTTGGCTAAATGCAGCCGAGTTTTATGATCGTGCTTTTATGCATCGAGCTCTGAAAATGAGCAGTGCAATGAAGTTATTTAAGAATCTCCCTAAAGCAGAACATTGTACCTGCCAAGAAGAGAAGTAGAATCCAATGCTGTTTCATTTGTCATCCTTGGGGATGCAGCTGGAAGGTTCACCAGGGTGAATGCATGTGAAAAGCAGCACCATTTTAAGGGCTGTAATTTGGAGTTATTCTTTATAAGATTAAAAAAAAACATCATGGGAAGGATATTTGTCATGGGTTTAATCAGCTGTAGAGCTTTTATGTGCAACGTGTATTTGGTATTACACAGGAAAGCAGAAAAGATGCAATAACTCTTAAATATTAATATTATTACCTATTTGCAATTCAAGAATTCAATATTAATCATTCTGGTGTCAAAAGGGGGCCAAGGATTTTAGGATTTTACCCTGTAACTTAAATGTGCTGCAGTGGTTCTTGGCCACTTTTTGTACTTTCTATGGCAGAGGAAAATATGGGCTTTAATATCGTTTACTTACTTTAATGTATCAATAAAAAGGTCCACCATAAGAAATTTCAGGTTACATTTTAGAGCAACAGACATTGTTATTAAACCACAGATAAAATCCCTACCGTGGTGCCCTGGTTAACCTTTAATACTTTTTCCTGCAAATCATCCTGTTCTGGTGCAAAGGACAATTCCCTTTGCTCTCTGTCCTATTTATCTGCTCCAAAGTCTTGCAACCCAACTGGCAGCCAGAGCTGGGCATCTGAAATGTGCCCATTACAACCCGGCCAAGTACCTCCTTGGGTTTTAGGAAACTTGAGCAGGAATCAATTTGAAGTGCTGATCCATTTTGTGAATTGATGCACAGCAGTGGTGTGCTGCTGGTAAAGGATGCAGGGCAAGAGAGACGAGGTTTCCATGCCAGCAAATGTCTTTCACTGTACCAGAGAACAAAGTGTACAGACCTTGGCTATCATTTATATTTGCCACGAGACTCAGATGATAGAAGAGACTGAAGTTGGGACAATTCAAGTTGAAGGATTTGTACTGTGCTTCTTTAGCCACAATGTCTCAGCTGGGAAAAGACGTGTTGAACGCTTCAAAAAGGAGGAAAATTGGGGTTTATTTCAGTTATAGCTCTACACATCACCTGCAGGAAAATCACCAGCAAAGTCTTTGTTGCTTTATGCATTATTTGAAAACAGCAATTCCTTGGAAAATTCATCTTTGCCGGATCATCATTTGTGTCAAAAAGATTCCCCCTTGGCTTGAGCACACAGCCAAGACTGGGAACCAGAGTGTGGGTGCAGCTGGGTCTGGAACACAGACCTGATGAGAAGGGGCAGAGGGAGCTGGGGAGCTCAGCCTGGGAAAAGGATGCTCAGGGAGAACCTTTTCACTCTCTCTGAAAGCCATTTGGGAGTTGATCTCTTCTCCTAAGCCCTATGATGAGAGGAAATGGCCTCAAGCTGTGCTAGGAAAAGTTTAGATTGGATATTAGGAAAAAATTCCTCACTGAAAGGGTCATTAAACATTGGAACAGGCTGCCCAGGGCACTGCTGGAGTCACCATCCCTGGAGGGATTTAACTGATGTGTGGATGTGGCATTTGGGGACGTGCTTTAGTAGTGGCCTTGGCAGTGCTGGGATAATGGTTGGAGCTGAGCTGCAATGATGGGATGGAAGGCAGGGAAAAGCTGGGCAGCCTTTAGCACAGGGGCTCATAAAATCAGGCTTTGGCTTAACAAGTTAAGGTTGCAATTATTTTTGTGGTTGGGAATGACAGGGCCTTTACAGGGAACCACTCAAATAAACAGCACATGCATTTCACAGCAATAATGGATTTGATTTACAAGTGTGACTCAGGAAACTCAACTGAGAGCTTGAAATGATGATGACAGTCATCACTGACTTTGGCATTAACTTGCTGGGATGCAAAAAATCACTCTGTAGGAAGTAAATTAAAATCCATGAATGAAATTAATTTAATTTGTATTACCTGACCAGTAGGTTTTATAATTCATTCAAATGTGATGTGCTATAGAGTGCACTTAAAGGTCATTGTTCCCACAGTCATTTGAAGAAGTGGGGGCAGAAATTTCAGACCCAGGAATGGAGGTGTAGGAATTAATCTGAGTCCAAACTCAGAGTTCTGCTGAAGCACCAGGTTTTAAGCAGTTATGGCTTACAGGCATTTCTGCTGAGACAAGGAACTCCCAGGTATGGAAATAAGGAGTTTGAACTACAGCAAGTGTGACTCTGGTTAGGAAAGTATTCCATGCCTGAGCAGGGGCAGTGCTGAGATCTCTGCCCAGGGGCTGCAGCCCCTCCCCATCTTTGAGGCATTCCTGAGCCTCTCCCAGGAGTGGTCCAGGAAAGCTTGACCATTAAACTGCTTCTGAGGTCATTTGCACCCCTTATTTTCTGTGGTTTCATGAGGGCTTGCCTTTTTAGATGAAAGCCAGCTAATTCATTCTGCTGGAGACAGACTCATATCCTGGGGTGGGGATGAAGTGTGACATCAAATTTGCTGCTTCTCTTATTGCATCGCTCTGTGTCTGTAAAGCCAGACAGTGGGTTTTGTGAAAATCCAATGCAATCAGCTTTGTGATAATTTCCTTTTCTCCCCCTCACTCCTTGCATGTCTCTGTTTCCTTTCAATACCCTGGCAGTTCTCCAGACTAGAAATCTGATGGAAGAGCAGGGCTGTGTTATGAGCACTGGCAAGGTTTCTCATCTTGGCTTCCCTGTTCTCTGCTCACTGACCCTCACACGAGCAATGTAAAACCACGTCTGTGATTTGGGCAGTGAGCACGTGGTAACCTGTCAGAAAAATCTGGAAATGAGCTCTGAAAGTTGACTGCTCAGGGCTGTCAAAGCTAATAAAAGCCAAGACAGCTCTGTAAGCTCTTCTTGCCCCGAGATTTATGTCAGGTAGGAATGAGTGAGTCAAGTGGACTTGCTCCTTGGGGCAAGTGTATCGTTCTTTCGCTTTCTGGCCTCTGATTCTCTGTGTCTGACATCTCACCCTGGACAGCTTTTCCTGGCAGATAAGACATGGAGAAATGGCTCAGGCGTGCAGAGGAGCAGAAATGTGCTGTTCCCTGCTCCCATCAAGGTGGGGGCAGCCCCTGTAAGCTGCTTCCAGGTGGTGAAAGGCAGAAATAGCCAGTGCTCTGCCCAAAGGAGAACACAAATGAGAACAGGCTCACTCTGTACCTCTGCAAATCAGCTGGAGATTGAGCTCCTCCAGCCTAGGCTTTCATCTCTGCAGGCTCACATCTTACACTGTCTATGGCATTCAAACCTGAGGTATGTGGAATAACTTTTTGTGAGAGCCAACAGTGAATGAAGCAGCTCCTACAGGGGAACGTTTTTAATTGCAGCTCAGTGCTGCCTGTCCAGCTACACTCAGAAAATGGAGCAGGTGGGCAGATCCAGCAGAGAGGGGCTGAGAGGAGCCCTGGGGCTCAACTGCTCTGCTTTGAAAACCTTTGATTTTTCTTCCCAAAGCCCAGAATTGGTCACTCCCTTTCTCTAAATGTGCTGGACGTCGCAGTTGTGCCAAGGAGTTGACCCTGGGCAATCAGAGTGTGAGGGAAGTCCGTGGTAAGGAGCTTCCCCTCAAGTGAACTATTGATTGCTGAGCAGGGAGGGCTCCAGCACTCAGCAAGGCTTTCCTTCCTCATGGAGTTTAAAGCTTCAGCATGATTTCATCCCCTCTTCAGGCATCAGATGCACTCTCCAGCAAAGAAGAAAAGCTGCCCACACCTGAGGAGTGATCTCTTCACATAACTCCAGCAGGGACAGCTGGTTGGGCCAACATCTAGATGTTTGCTTTCNATCAGATGCACTCTCCAGCAAAGAAGAAAAGCTGCCCACACCTGAGGAGTGAGCTCTTCACATAAACTCCAGCAGGGACGGCTGGTTGGGCCAACATTTGGGTGTTTGCTTTCATTTGGGCTCTGATCCCCAGGAAGGGTTGTTCCTGCTGCACCCCTTCCACAGCAGAGGCATTAACAGGTCTCTTCTTGGCTGTCCATTGGCGCAAAACTGGCAGGGACTTGTTATCTCTGGGGTAGCAACATCTTTGTCGCACATGATTCATTTGAGGGAGAAAGAGGCAAAGCATAAAGGCTGAAGGGCATAAAAAAGGGAGCTGTGGGCAGGATTGCATTTAGTGATAAGACAGGTGTCTGGATTTTGCTTTGTGTACAAATTCTGCTGGTTAATTCATGCCAGCAACTAAAACATTAGTCCAAGCATCATCATGACAGAAATTACAGCTGATTTTTCTAAGAATATAGACCTTCACTTTTATTAGCAGAAGACGAGGTTGTCTTTTCAATGACTGATAGAGAAATTAGGATAGACTCCAAGATTAATTGTACTCTCAAGGTATAGTTCTTCTTGGAGGAGAACAAGAAAAAAGTAATCGACTCAATTTTTCATGGTTTTCTTGGTCTTCATCTCCCTTAAATACCCTGTGCCTCCAAATCTGGGCAGCTTTAACATTCCTAATTCACAGCATGTGACAGCCTCGTCCTCAAAAGTTACGAAGTGAAGTGAAATGTCACATGTTGTATCTGAAAAGATTTTAGTATTCAAAGCTTGTGTGAGCCTTGGGAATTCTGGAGAAAAGGCAAAATCTCATCAAGAAGTAAATAACAGATGCAAAAATAAAAAGGTTTCTGATTTAATATTCATACTGTGAAGTCCTATAATCAGTATATAAGGTGATTAATTATTATAAGCTGTATGGTGCTGTCTGTCCAGAAGTTTGTGTGTAGCTTTGAGACTCAAGCAAAGGTTGGTTTTCAGTGTTATCTGTGCAATTTTCTGTATGTTTTCCCTTCAATAGGGACTACCCCTTGGCAAGTACTGTTCATCTTTCCCAGATGTTCAGTGCAAGGTGGTGTACAGCTAATGTCAGGTTATAAGGCTGTTACTCTGTTCGGGAACTGCTGTTAAACATAAAATTCACCTTATTGTCACAGCCTCATGGTGTGGCTTATAAACAATCTGCTGACACACAATAGTCACCTGTACTGAAAATATGGGAAAGGCAATAATTACACCTGAGCAAAAGCAAATATCCATGGCAATCCAGTAAATCTGAGAAGTTCCATGAGGATAAAAGGAGAAAGAAGGAAAAATTAGTGCATAGCTCAAACCTGGAATGAAATTGGAAAGACTCTGCAAAAGTGTATAGGCAGTCTTTGGGCTGGGCTGTAAATAGCTTTGCTGTTTGCATTTCCAGAAATCCAAGGGAAAGTGCAGCTTTACTTTTCCTTTCTGCAATATTTCCATGGAACCCTTGCAGCTCAAATATTGCAGAATTAAAGCAAAACTGTAGGTAGACGTGTTAGATCCTGAGACCCACCCGAGGGCAGCACCCTGAGCCTTTCTGGATGCCAGTCCTGCATCTCGAGGCTTTATTGCTCCTTGAGAAAAACAGGAATTTCCCTTATCCCACAGTTCCCAAGCAGCTCTGTCCCAGAAAGCTTTGGAGAACTCTGGCAGGAGATAAACCTTTGCAGCTGATCTGTCTGAGGAACCTGCTCTAAAGGGAATCCTGGGCTGCAGAAATTGCTGTCCCCAGACTGCTGCAGTTTGACCTAAAATCTTTGTGTCCTGGGGCTCCCTGTCCATGGCACAGTGACACAGCCCCTGCAGCCTCGGGGATGGGTGAAAAGCTCCCAAATCCATTCTGGCTCCACACAGCAGAACTGGAACAATTTGTCTGTTCTGGACTCAAAACCACAAAGGGTTTCTGCATTTCCTGAACAACAGGAAACAAGGCAGAGGATATTTTGTGCCTGCAGGATCTGGAAGGGGCAGGGAAAAAATTGCTACACTTGGGTCTTCTGCTGAAAACAGCGCAAGGGATGGAAAAGCCAGGCAGAGATGTTGTCTTGGCTCAATGAGCTTCTTTATTAACAACTTGGGGACCACCAGCTCCATATCCACTGGCAAGAGGAAACAATTAACTAAAGTATGTCCCAGCATTCTGTCACTGCCCCTTCCAGGCCTGAGACAGGAATGACAATTATATTCAAAAACTAAAGGATTCACTTGCTAGTAATAGAGAATTGTGTGCCAGAAACTCTGAGATACAGAAAAATTGATTCAGGGATATTCTGCCAGGAACTCACTTATCCAGGGTTCATCACTAGTTTGAACTTCAGTCTCGGGCATAACTGCGGAAATTAAAATAATTTTCCATGTTTTATACATACATGGATTTTCTTAACTGTCATTTGGTAGTGGGCACTCAGAGGATGGGGGTTTTGTTATTAAGCAATCATTTTTGTGTTGCTTGAAAGGAGGTTTGTGTGTGAAACTGAGGTCAGAAAACAGGGTGACAGTGTGACCCAGGGGCACAAACCCAGTTGCACTTCCCAGTCACCTCTCCCGTCACACCTGGATCCTTTCTAAGAGGGAAGAGAGGGTGTTTTAGTTGGGTATAGTATTGGCAATAAGGAATTAATTTTCCAAACACATCCAGCACTTTTTGATTGCGCTCAGGGAAGAGGCTCCAGACTGACATGCACTGCCCACTGCAATTAGGATCTCGGTGTGACTGCTGCCCATTAAATGTAAGATTTTAATTTGTAAAGCTGTAAAGGGTGTCAATCAGACACTGCCTGGGCAACCAACCTGCTGCTTTGTGTATAGCAGCATTGAAGAAAAACCATTGTGTGTGCTCTGAAGCCTCAGTGAACCCCAAGGAATAATTTTAATGCATTATTAAAACCCCTCAAATTCAGAAGGAGAATATTAACTGGGTTTGGTGCTGATGTTGAATATTGAATGGAGGGAAGGAGGACACTTCGGATTACATATAATGGAATTTCTTATCTCTTAGTTTCACATAGTTCAAAGTAATTTAAATAATTAGGTAAAGGTCACTGTCTCTGCCCTTTCTTCCAGGTGGCAGCACCATCTGGTTTCGGCTGGTCCTGTGTAAACTGCCTGAAACACCTTTAAAGTATTTCTTTAGCTTAATAGAAACTCATCAATTGGATTCTTAGTGAAATAACTGAAATCAATGTGTCACCTATTTGCCTGTGTATAATTAATAGAACTGTTTTTCCTATAATACAGTTGTTCTAACAACCAGCACATCTTCACTGTCTCCTCTTGGAGGAACATTTTCCTGCTCCCACTGGCACAAATGGAGGGGGCAGGAAGTTCCTGCCTATAGGAAGATGGAAAAGCTGCTTGGCTGAGGGGTGATAAACTGTGCAGCACCTCACCCTGAGGCAATCACTGCACTGGAGGCTCTAAAAGCTCCCTGAGAGAATTAGATCCTTGGGAAGCAGCAGAGATGCCATCGGAGCATCCTGCTCTGGAGTCTGCCATGCACCAGGGTGAGGGTGGGACTGTGAGGAATTCAGAGGTGAGCCCTGACCACCATCCCCTGCTGCTCAAGGGCTCTTAGAGGAGCGAGGGGCAGACACTGGCTGCTCTCCATGTCCAGGGAATGCTCTGCTCTGAAAGGTCACTTGGTAACAAGGTCACTGCCGCAGTGACACTGTGATAATGTGACTTGGCTCTCCCAGGACTTGGCAGGTTTTCTCCTGCCCATGACTTGTTTCAGTGCAAGACAGCAATCCCTGGTACTTGCCAGAGCAACTTGAAAGGCTGCCCGGGTGCTCCATGAGTGCCCAGCAAGGGGACAGTCACACCCCACGAGTTGTGCAGGCAGAGAGCACAAGGGCCCAAGGACAGGAGAGCACAAAGCAGCCCCAGCAGCTCGGCTGTGCTTCTTCATTCATCTCTACAGCAGGAAAAGGTCAGAGCACAGGAATGATGTTTTGGGTGTAGGAAGCTCAGGATATGGCAAAACTGGGCACGTGAGTGATGAATGAGATGTGATTTAGCATCTCCCAGTGTTTGTTGTGTCCAATAAGGAATGAACAAGCAGTGAGAGATTCCCTGCAGGCTCATTCTTCAGGTGCTAAAAGATGACCCAAAACACATCTCTGTACCAGCTGCTGCTGTCACTGCTCTGCTCTGTGATGTGTTTGTTCTGAAAGCCTTTCAGAATTGGGGAGATTATTGCGCTGCTCAAAACACCAAAGCACGGGCAGTGGGCTCCACCACTTCAATTTGTGCTGCTAGTTTTTAAGGACTTGTGAATCTCCACCTTCCATCCCACTGACACTGGCTGGGGGTTAGGCATGTGGAAATCATTGTTTCCACATCAGAAAAACTGGACTTTTGGTTTTTATATTCCTATTCCCTTGGTAAGAGTTTTTTCTCTGCCTCCTGAAAAACACAGGAGGGAGTTCTGCTGCTGCTCGCTTTTGTCTGGTGGGATTCTGGTGCCCTCTACTGCTCTGCCCATCGCAGCTCTGTCTGAATTCTGAGAGACTCTCCTGGCAAGAAATATGCAATTGAGGAAAACTTAGCATAACTCATCTCCTCTGAATTTCTCTGACAAACGACTTTTAAACTCTTTGGGGAAAAAAAATCCCCAGTAAATTAACTCTCTTACTGATTGGTATATAAGTGTATAGACAATACTGCCTGTACTCCTAAAATCACAGAATCATTTAGGTTGGAAAGGCCCTCTAAGATCGAGTCCTACCCCTAAACCAGCACTGCCAAGGCCACCATTAAACCTTGACCCCAAGTGCCACATCCACGTGTCTCTTAAATCCCTCCAGGGATGGGGACCCCCCACTCTCCTGGACAGCCTGTTTTAATACTTCACAACCCTTTCTTTGAAGAATTTTTCCCCAATTTCCAACCTAAACCTCCCCTCCTGCAACTTGAGGTAACTGTTGTTACCTGGGGCAAGAGGCCAACCTCCCCCTGGCTACAACCTCCTGTCAGAGAGCTGGAGAGAGGGAGAAGGTCCCTCCTGAGCCTCCTTTTCTCCAGACTGAGCCCCCCCCAGCTGCTCCTGGTGCTCTGTTCCCTTCCCTGGACATGCTCCAGCCCCTCAGGGGATGGAGGGGGGGATGCCTCAGGAGCTGTCCCTGCTCACAGGGTCAGTGCTTAGTGCAATCAGCACCTGGGGGAATCTTGTTTTGCCCAGGTCCAGCTCTGTCCTGGTCCTGTTCATTGTCACAGGGCACAGAGAAACCTGGAGGGTGCAGCCAGGATCAAACCAGCTGGTTCCTAAGGAATGCCCTGGGATGCTGCACTGCCAACCTGCAGCCTCTCCAGACAGACAGTCCCTGGTGCAGAGTGTTCAAGTCAGCTCTGAGAGCTCCATTGAAGGGAATGATCCTTCCTGGCCTGACTGAGGGAATTCTGTGCTGCTGCAGGAACAATCCCGTGTCCTACCCCATTTCTGGGGTGTTCCATTAGCCCTGGAATTTTTTTGCACGGTGTATTTTTATCCCTTCGCTGTGTATTTTTAGCACACTCCGTTTGCTGGTGACACATAGTACGAGAGCTGTCATTGCAGGAACCGTCTGGCTTTTAGCTAATCATGCACTGTCCCCTCTCCCATCAGCATTTCATGTCTCTGTACAATACCTGGAGCTAAAAATAAACTCCACACACACACACTCCTACTTGCAATATGAAAGCTGCTTAGTGCAGAAGTATCAGCACGTTTTCACTTTTAGAGCCACTAAATAAAATGTTGTTTGGCAGGTCTGACAAAAGCATCTCATCCCAAAAGCCGCTTCCCAGTGAGGATCAGGACACTGGATGCACTGCTGGCTTTGATGGATGTTTTAGCTCATAGCTCTTTATAAGAGCTCAAAACACGATAGGTAAAAACATATTTGTATATAAAAACTTTAAAAAATACTTTATTACTCCTATTTATAGGGTGGGGGGTTATCTGGGGAAAGCAGTGTTTAAGTAGCATAACTTGGAGGGGGGGTAAGATTTTTATTAAAAACCATATTAAAGAAATGTATCACATTCATCAGTGACAGGATGAAATGCTTTTGGTCGGGTTTAAGCTAAACTTTCTGGCCAGTGCATTTGTAATTGGATAGATCTGTACCTGTGAAGCTGAAAGTGATTTACACAACACTGAAAACTCCAAGAGTGCCTGTGGTTATAGAACTTCTTCGTTACTGAACTTTAATTCTCTTCCTTACTCTGCCTTAGGTTTTAAGCGTTGTTTGAGGCAGTGGTTGGGCTTCAGGGGAGCTGAAATCCCACCCTGGGACAGCCTGCTTTCTCCTCCTTTGCCAAAGAGAGATTGGATTTGTTCTTCTGAAGCAAAGTCAGCTGCAGGAAATCCCTCCCATCTGGAATTTGGTCTGCCTCTATCCCTTGCTTTACCGTGAGGGTGCAAACAGGTCACAGATTTCACTAAAGATGTGCTTTGTTTGCTCTTGACAATGAACAGCTGTTCTGTGAGAACAGTAATTTGTGCTTTTTCACCAAACTTGAGGGGGGAAAAAAGAACCTGAACAGATTACCAGCACAGCTCACTGCCTCTGGAGCACAGGAACCCTCAGCTAATTGCTTGTCACGCTCCTCAGGAGCACAGACACTTCATTCCCAGCTCCCAGGCACCGTGCCCCTGCACCAGGAGGCCTTGGAGAGGAAAAAAGACAAAACCCAAGGAATGAAGTCTCTGGTGTGAAGCAGGGCATTCAGGAGGAGGGGCACAGTGCTGGAGAAAAGGTGTTGGGATGTGCAAGGCAGAGCAGCAGAGGCCCAGGAGGTGTTTCTATAGTCCTGAGTTTCCATTTCATCTTGATCTCCAAAACCTGCAGGAAACACAACAAAGCTGCTTAATTCTTTTACCTCAACCAGTCTTACCTGTTCAGATGTCTCCTCATTTTTCTTCCCTCTCCTCTTATTACCCTCTGCCCTCGCTCAGGTTGGTTCCTGCACAGTTGGCTGTAGTCATGGACAAAGCAGTTGTTATTTTTTCCAGAGGGGGTTGTATTTAAAACTCAGTGTGTGAATTTGTGATTATTTCTCCTTGGATTTCAGTTGTGCCCTCCAAATGTTATTTTTTCATCACTGAATTCTGTTTATTCCTGATTATTATTTATTGGTAGCAGCTGTTCTGTCACTGTCCATCAATCATTTTGTTGGTGTTTGTGGTGGGATCAGTGCAGCCGCTGGGCACTCAGTGAAAAAGGCTGTTTTATTGGTGTCGTGACTAATTAAGCTTTGAAAACTTCTGGAACTAAGGCCTGATTTACAAACTCGAATATTTATAGTTGTTTTAACGTTACTGGAGTTTAAACCTGAAAGTGAAGCTCAAAGGAATCTTGCAGAGTTGCTCACAAAGACCTAAGGAAACTCTTCTGGGACTTGCCACTGACTCAAGTGGCAAAGAGCCAAACTAGGGCATTTAAATACTTCCAGGGATGTAAATTAAAGTAGGGCTTCAGGGTTCCTGAGATATTTTTGTAGGTGGTGCTTGACATCCCTAATTAAAGATTTCCCTGTGTATAAAGTCAACAATCAACAGATACCAAATATAAAACCCAATTTCTCACAGGAGGTTTGTAAGCAAAGATGAAGTTTGCTCTCACATGACTGATTCAAACAGAGCATGGACACACCAGAAAAGTCTAAGAACACGAATTCAAAGCCTTGGCTGGATCTGTGTCCCGGGAGATGCCCGTGGGGGAGAGGAAAGGTCAGGAGGAGCCTTTGCAAAGCGACCAGGATCAAAGAGCTCTCCCTGGCTGACAAACCTGCTTGCACAAAGGACAGCCCCTCTCTCCACAGTTCAGGCTTCTCAAGTCGTCTTTAGATCTGTGAAATCAAAGTCAGTTCATTGATCCCGTGCCTTTAGATCCCAGCGATGGCCGAGGCATCGCCAGGACTTTGAGTGTGTGGAGTTGTGACTGGGAGAGTTTCCTGAGGTTTGCAGGTGGAGAGAGGAGGGCAGTGGCACAGCCAGAGCCCTGCACCTGAGCTCAGAAGGTCACCTGAGGTCACAAATCATGTCTGATTAAATGTCACCTGAGGTCAAAAGGTCACCTGAGGTCAAAAAGTCACTTAAAGGTCAAAGGCAGGAGCAGAAATTATCCCCCTCCAGAAGGAAAGGGATCAAAAGCCATCTGCCTCCCAGGAGCACAGAGAGGGTGGAAGGACAAATATTTACAGGACATGGGAAACACAAAGTTTCTTGTGGACACAGTGCCCTGCAAAGCTGGACAGTGCATGTCCGGGCAGAGCTCATGGATCGAGTTACACGATGCTTTTCCTGCTTACCGGGATGATTCCTGTCCCCTCTGCTGGCTGAACACTGTTCATGCTCCCCAGAACAGGGCGTGGGGGTTTAGCTCAAGAGAAGGGTACAGCCTCAGGTTGATCAGCTTTTTAAGGCTCCTGCCTTTGACCTGAAGTGATCCTTTCATTTCTGCCTTTCCCTCAGTTGGTGGTGGTGTTGCCCGCTTTCCCTCTCCCCAATTCCCGTTGCTGTTCCCCAGGCGGACCCCTGGGCTGTTTGGCTGATGTGCAGTTCCAGCTTTGGTCGCCAGGCGGCGATGTTGGGTGTTGGCTGATGCGCCATTCTGCTCTCGGCTCACCAGGGGGCGCTGCTGCGCATTTTGTCGCCGACGAAATGAACATTTAAATGAAATTGATGCCTGGGGGTTTTTCCTTGTGTTTTTGGGGGGGATCTTAGTCTGACTGCATAGTTACTATCATGGATTGAGGGCTGCAGCTTCCACACTCGACAGCTCTAATTAAAGATTTCTCAGTGTCTAAAACAATCAACAGATACCAAATATAAAACCAAACTTCCCACAGGAGGTTTGCAAGCAAGGATCAAGTTTACCCTCATATTACTGATTCAGACAGAGCGTGGACACACCAGAAAAGTCTAAGAACACGAATTCAAAGCCTTGGCTGGATCTGTGTCCCGGGAGATGCCCGTGGGGGAGAGGAAAGGTCAGGAGGAGCCTTTGCAAAGCGACCAGGATCAAAGAGCTCTCCCTGACTGACAAACCTGCTTGCACAAAGGACAGCCCCTCTCTCCACAGTTCAGGCTTCTCAAGTCGTCTTTAGATCTGTGAAATCAAAGTCAGTTCATTGATCCCGTGCCTTTAGATCCCAGCGATGGCCGAGGCATCGCCAGGACTTTGAGTGTGTGGAGTTGTGACTGGGAGAGTTTCCTGAGGTTTGCAGGTGGAGAGAGGAGGGCAGTGGCACAGCCAGAGCCACTGAAACTGTGTTGGTAGTACGATGGCAACAGGTTTGACTAGAATAGATTAGGTAATAGGTGATAGGTTGGACTTGATGATCTCTATGGCCTTTTCCAACCTTACTGATTCTGTGATTCTGTGAAACACCTTCCAGCGCACTGTTCTTATGGAAATGTTACTGTAGAAGGCTGGTTAACCTGAGGCTGTACATTTACCTTGAGCTCAACCCCCGAGCCCTGTTCTGAGGAGCATGAACAGTGTTCATTCCAGCAGGAATCATCTCGGTAAGCAGGAAAAGCAGCGACCACGTGTGACTCGATCCATGAGCTCTGCCCGGACATGCACTGTCCAGCTTGGCAGGGCACTGTGTCCACAAGGAACTTTGTGTTTCCCATGTCCTGTAAATATTTGTCCTTCCACTCTCTCTTTGCTCCTGGGAGACAGATTGCTTTTGATCCCTTTCCTTCTGGAGGGGGATAATTTCTGCTCCTGCCTTTCCTAAGGAATCACAGAATCACAGAATATTCTGAGTTGGAAGGGACCCACAAGGATCATCGAGTCCAACTCTGGCACCTTTGGCTGCGATATGAATAATACTTTTTCCAGCCTAATTTAGACAGGAAATCAGTGACGCGTGCGAAGAAAAAGCTTGTGAGAGAAAAGTTTGGGCTACAAGGTGTTTTGACAGCTAGAGAGCAGCAGCGTTCCAGCAAAAACCAGCTGGAAAAAGGAATGTTAGAGAGGGCAGTGCTAAATGGAAACGTGGGGGGGAGTGATCATTGCGAATAACAAGAGAATTAATGCACAGTCCACTGGCAAATCTACATCAAACCCATGGAGAGAGAACTCTCTGGGCAATGGGTCGGGTCATTTCTACAGCAAAGCTACAAATGTCCCAAATTTCCCCTCTTGAAGTCTGATGCTTCCTAGAGATGTTGATCTGAGTCAAGCCAAGCAAAAATCGAGAGAAACGGGAGGTATCAGGCAAGATAAATATTTGATTTATTTGCATCTTTCTTGTCCTGAGGCTCTTTGATCACCTTTCGCGGAGGACAAAGAAAGGCCTGAAGCTATTTCAATGTGACATTTCACATTCTTTATAGAAATCAGGCCTAGAAACCACAGAGTTGCTGGATGGGAAAATTCCAGATGTACTCATCGCCTGGGAGGGGCTCAGATTTGAACTTTTTAATATCATCAGAAAGTTAAGTAAATTTGAAAATAAATATTTCTTTAAAAAAATGAACATGGCATCCAATAAACCTGAACTCTTTAATGCAGTCAGCTTTAACCCCAAGATTCTTCTCCAATGGAAGGATTGGTTCCTGCAAAAATGTGGAGAGACTGATTTCAGTGGCACGTGTGAGCTTCAGGGTTTTTTAGTTTATATTAAATATTTGCTGATTTAATACAGTCCATCACTCACAGCTCTCCCTCCCTGCTCTTTCCTTGCATCCTGCCTTCCCTTTGCATTAGAATTAGGAGAAAAAAAAATAGTTTTCCAAGCTTTTAAAAGATAATTTTGCTCTTTGAGAAATCTGACAATTCTGGCTGGTAAAGAATCTAATTCCAGGTTGAGGCAGCAGGGCTTCAACCCAAATGAGATGCAGAGGTAAAAGATGTATCTGAGACAGAGAGAGACAGACACATTTATTCCAGGAGCTATCTCAGCAGGCACAGGTTGTGGCAGTTCTCCATATCTATGATCAGGGCCTTGTTCATGTTGCTTTTTGGGGTTTTTTGCGACTTGAGTAGGATAAATATCAGAAGTTTATTGCATAACAGTGCCATGTAAAAGGAAAAAAAAAAAGGAAATATAGGAGACAGATTTGTAGTCAAAAACATGCCAGAAAAATAGCTCATATTGCAAAAAATGGTGACTCCAAATCCAATCCTGAAAATTCCTGGTTTGAGTCAGTCTCCTGTAGCTCAGCACCTCCTTCTACCTCGGAAAATCAGGCCTAGGAAAGAGAAGAAACACCCCCCAAACCCTCCCTCTGCTCCACAGCAGATTTTCCCCAGTCCTTTCCCTGCTGCCTTTCTTCCCAATTCACATGACAGACGTTGTGTAACTCACACTGAGGTACATAATGGAGGCTTTTAACCCGGTGAACACAGGCAATGCCAGACAGCTGCCAACCACACAACAATTCAGCAAGAAAAGGAATTCTCCAAGTTATCTGCAAAGCCTCTTTGATCAGAGCCTCCACCGAGAGGTGCCCTTTGCTGGGAATGAAAACTGGGTTTCAAAGTGGTTATTTGCATATTATTTGTTCTGCTCTTGCACAAATCCAACAGAGTTTGTTCGCTCCCCCTCTGGGGACTGTGAGGTGAGTAGGTTCCTCTCTTCATGGGCTTCACCTAAAACCAGAACCGTGGTGATAATCTCCCCTGATCTGCTGCAGAGCTCAGGGCAGGAGCCCTGTTTCTGTTTGGAGCTCTCCCCTCCTGTCTGAGATGTCTCGTCCAACTAGTAATTGAATTTCTGTGTGGGGGTTCAGCTGGTTTGGTGGTACTTCAGCTCCAGGTTGTTTGCTGGGGGAGGCAAACGGGGTTGCTGTGCAATCTCCATTGAAGATGAAACTGTAGACCACAAGGAGCTAAAATTTCCTCTCCAGCCTCAGAAAACCTCCCAAATTAATTGTCCTTCATGTTGGCTCTTGTTAAAGGTTAGAATAATCCATTCCCTTCCATTGCTGTACCCTGGCTCACTGTTGTCGCCCCTGAAGCCTTATTGGATTTCAAAATATGATTAAATGGATTCTTGAGGGAAGCCAAAGTGGGGGAAACCAGGGTGTTTTGGTTTTTTTTTTCTCCTGAAAGGTTAAAATTTTCATTTGAGTATCAAGCACCCAGCTTACAGGAATTTTTTTGTTTTATGGAGGTTTATGGTACCCAGAGGCATCACGTACCAAGGAAACCCATTGATCTCAGATTTTAATAAACACTAAACCACTGAGCTCATGGAAAGGATGGTTTTTTAATCACAAATGATTCCAACATGGTGAGGGAATTATCACAATGTTTCAACCTGCCTTTTGTCCCCAAATGCTGCCATCACACCCCCCGAGCAGTTGAGTGTCTGCAAGGAGCTGTGAGGGGACAGCAGCTCTGTCTCGTTAGGGATGGCCATCATTTGAGCTGGGATTTTACTCTACATCTGGAGAACAGCAGAAAAGGTCACCGTTTCTGAAGGAATACTCATGCATTTATATGTTTTGCCTTGACAAAAAGGAGGTAGTGTACTTTGTGGATTTGATTTTCAAAGGAAATCCAGGCTAAGTGGGGAGATGTGTTGAGAGTGATGAGTGAGGTGGGGGGCAGGGAATGCTCACCTTGCACAGAACTGCCTCATTACACTCAGTTCCTAATTATCTAAAGGCTTCTTGCCCCTTTTTTTTCCATTATGGCAGTGTTTAGGTCATTTGGGCACTCTGAGAACATGCTGTTTGCACAGTCCCAGGCTAAAGTTTTACTTGAGGTAAAATTACATCCATTAAGTATTTTGTAATTTCTGTCCCCCTGTATTTGTTCTCACTGATGAATGTGTCCCTTTGCTGCCTTTCCACTGAGCCATCCATTTCATTTCCTAAAATCTTCAGTGTCTGGGGCTATTCTTTATTTACTAAGTTGTTTATTTGGAGGTAGATTATGCATCTTCAGAGGGTGTATTTCATCACTGCTTCAGAACTCGTTTGACACTGCTTTTCTGACGTTTCTCTCTCCTGAATAAGACATTTGGGGCATAGGCTGCTATAAATCATGGGTGGAGAAACAGCATCAGGGACAATTTCTCTCAGGGTGATGACATCAAAACCTTCTATGTGAAGGTTTGGGATGCAATGAGATCACTTGATGGGAATTCAGTCAACATTCCTTCCAGGACTCCAGCCCTTTCCATTAACAGACCCCCCCCAAGCATTTTATAAGTGGATGATGTTTTAAGACATCCATGTGGTCAGGAGCCAAAAGCTTGTCTGAACTAGGAATCAATGTTTGAGCAGAATAAATGTGCATGAAAACTCCTGATGCACCAGTATTGGAGGCAGAATCTATGCATTTCAGCTTTATGAAGTGATTTGGATACCAAACCAAAGTGACATTTAATATTTGCCTTGTCTAAGTTTTAATGACCGTAAAAGGTTCAGAAATGGGAGGTGTGGTGTATTTATTTCCTCTGGCAAAGGACATTATAGTGCAGTAATTGGCACAGTAAACTCTGCTTCAAGAATGTCAAACTGATCAGTTTGTCACCAGAATGTTGCTGTCCACCAACCTGAGACCCAAAGGCATAATCAGAGCTGTGTCCAAGGAGAAGAGAATCTAAATTTATAAGTCAATACCTGTCAAGTAAATAGGGTTTGAGGAGTTGGGCTCTGCCATTTAATTCACCCTTCAAAGCAGAGCTGGTAGAACAGGGAATGCATTACAGAAACCTCCCCAAGGCTCTTCTTCCTTTTAGGATCAGCAATTGCTGAAGGATGGTGGAGTTACTGCTGCTGGGTGTGACCCATGTGGGAGAGGATGAGCCTGAAGTTAAAGCTGAGTTTGGGGAAAATAAACACAAATAAAAGTATAAATCAATGCTTGGACAGCTCTGGGAAGGAGAAGCCTTCTGAGCAGATATTCCTGCCCTCCTCCTCCTCCAGCTGTGAGGATCTCACCTTGAATCCATCCTTGGGATCCCTCTTAGTTACAAATGTGACAGTCACAACAATGGCAAAGTTCCCATGGAGTTATTCCCTCTTCAGCCCTGAGCTGCCCTTCCTTTTGTGGTTTTTTTGTCTCTGTAATTAATCTCGGGTTCAGCTGCTGTAGCTCAAAGAGCCAATTGTCCTTTACATGATTACACTGAAAAATGATTTAACACTGTGTTACACTGAGCAAAGGGTGCTACTAAAACCAGGCAAGTCTGCAAACATTCCAGCAGGCAGGTAATGACTGTAGCCAGAAGAGTGTATTTGCTAGAAGTTCTGCAAATATTTAGCATTTCAAGGTTGCTACTGTTATTTTACAGACTTAGGATGTCTTACCAAATGATACTCTCCCAGCCTGAAAACTGATTTTTTTCCTTAGCAGAAGTTGTGGATGTAAAAAATTAGTGAGTTTGGGTTTGTTTGTCCTCTGCAGTTCTGTAAACAGGCACTTCAAAGCTCTTTCTGAATGAGGCAGGAAATTTGAGCCCAGCCCAAAAACGGACTTCAGATGTCATAGAATCCTCTGTCAACACAAATCCTCCGTGCTGGAGGATTTATATCATGACTTTTTCTAAAGAATCTAATTCTAACCATTGAAACACCACCTTTTAGAACACATAATCTTATAATTTTGTGTGACAGGAAAAGAAATAGATTATTTTCCTCACTATTCCTGTTTCTCACTGCTTGTAATGACCAATGTCACTGTGTCTTCACACATAAATCAGACATTCTTCTGCAAGCTAATAAAAAAAATTGTTATTTCTTTCAAATTTATAAGTAAGTCTTGGGATTCTCAACCCTCCATCCCCAAATCCTTTTTCAAAACCAGGAGATAGATGTGCTGAGACAGATCCCCTGTGTGCAAAGCTCTCCTGCAGCCACGCCCTCCTTGGAAGGTGAACAATTTCAAATCCATTTGTCTCAAGTGGAGTCCAGATCTCATAGAAAGTTTCTGTGATACTTAAAATGAAAGTACATCCCTTACTTCCACCTCTGAGGTTGGTTTAATTTTTAAATTTGTTGTTGGTTTTTGACAGTGCAGACTCCTCCTTCGATAAAACACCTTCTGAAGAGTGTTCAGCTGGGCTGTCTCAGGTTTAATTTCGTGATGTAATAATGACCAAAGGCTCCTTCCACCCAGAGGTTCTACAGCCAAGCTCCCAAAGGATGGTATTATAGGTCCAAGAAAGACAAAGAAGTTCTGGCTCAGCTGCACTGGAGCAAACCAGGAGTAGCTGCATCAGTGTTAACAGACTTGCATCAATTGGGAACTGATGCCAGGAGAAAATAACTCTGTGGGTTCTCTCTCTACCCCTGCCCCGAATTTGTAATGCCAGAGTTATCTTCAGCTTCTTCTAATCACTTGTTTTCCACTGAAGATTAATACTGAGGGACAGGGTTCAGGAGAATTGATTTGTATCCTGTCAGGCCTTGAGTGCTATTGGAATATTTCTCTGTCTGGAGAACTCTGGAGGAAGCAACACGGATGATTAGAGAGGGCCCCAGAATTAGGAACTCTGTTAATGAGGTTGCCACGAGTCTCTTTTATAATAGAAAGGTCATTTCAGTTCGCTGCTCCTGCTTCTTCCTCCAGACTGTGTGTCATGAGGCTGCTCCTTGGCTTCCTTTAGCGCAGCATCTGCTGCTCTTATTCTGAATATCTCTCCCTTTCCTTGTCCTTATTATGATTTAAGCTGCACAAAGAATGATTTCTAAAATAATTTGAGAATCAAGCTCTGCGGAACGGCAAGATATTTGAGGGTTTTAAAAACCATTTAAAATGAGATTTAACTGGGTTGCCTTTTGGTTTTCTGAGCTATTAGAAGTTACTGATATGGGGTTCAGGGACTCTGAGCAGTGTAGCAGATAGAAATTTGCATTTAAAAATAAATGACAGCTCAGGTTCTCAGGAGAGTTGAGAATCTTTAAAGGAAAGTACTTTGAAGCCTAAGAAACGTTGCAAGAAGTGAGAACTTAAAAATTGCACTGTGGTTTTCCAAGAGACTGTGCAAGCTTTCTTTTCCTTTTCTAAAGAGATTTCTGTGTCTTGCTGTCAGAGACAAAACTGTGCTTTAGATTAACACCTGAGGGTTCCTGAGCAGCTTGTGGCAAATGGGAAATGCTCTTCCACCTCTTCCGTGTTTCCCAAACACCACCGTTCCTTGTGAGGCTGCAGGGAAGTCGTTCAGCCTGGGGAAGGCTCCAGGGAAGCCTTACATCACTTTGCAGGGTCTAAAGGAGCAAAAGAGAGATGGAAAGGACTTGGGAACAGGCCATACAGTGATGGACAAGGGAAAATGGTTTCATACTGACAGAAGGCAGGGTTAGATTGGATATGAGGAATAAATCCTTCCCTGTGAGGCTGGGCAGGCCCTGGCACAGGTTGCCCAGAGAAGCTGTGGCTGCCCCATCCCTGGAATTGTTCAAGGCCAGGTTGGACAGGGCTTGGAGCAACCTGGGGTAGTGGAAGGTGCCCCATTGCAGGGGAGTGGGTGTAAATGATCTTCAAGGTCTCTTCCCACCCAGATCAGTCTATTCTAAGAAATCAGTCCAAGGCCGAACTGGAGCCTTGACATCCAGCGGCTGCTCCCACAGGAGTTCCATGAAAGGTTTCTCAGACTCCCAAAGCTCTTCCCACTGAGGAGTCTGCTGGGCTTTTATTCTGTGTTGTTTCCCCCGGGTGGTATTTCTAGGACTCCGAAGGCATTAGCCAAAGGTTTTAGAGGAGCCTTGACCCCACAGAAATCAGCTGCAGGTCAGCAGAGGGGTTTATTGACTCACCCTTTTCATGGGCATGTGAGTGTGGACAACCAGCATCAACAGCAATCTATTTTCAAGACATAAAAATATGAAATTCCTTGTAAAGGAACCTGTGATCTTTTGGATATATGTAGTCTCTTCTTTTCAATAACAGTGAGGAATTGAAAAAGAAAAAAATCAGTGCTGAATGGATGGCTACAGGAGCTGTTGCATGCTGAGACAAAATAACTTCACATACTGTTCTGTTTGAAATGTGAGCTGCATTTTATCTCTAAGCAGCAACAAATAAGGAAAGTGTCATAACTATTCATATGTGCAGGGACAGAGGGAGGAGAGCTGATTTCTGAGCAGAAATCTGGACTTTAGCAGCACCAGACAAATTAAGTGGTAAATACAGCTTTGCAAATGAAGTGACTATGGAGGTAAAAAGGTTTGTGTAGTTTCCCATCCATCAGTGGCAGCTGGAATCAAAGGTTTTGATGAGGCATCACAATTCCAGCTGTGCCAAGAGTGGTTAATGATGGTGTTAAATTTGTTTCCTTTTCTTGAAAACGGAGGAAATTTGAAGTCTGAAGGACCACTGTTCTTTGGGGTGTAAGGGACTCGCAGAGCAGCAGTTGCAGACATTAGTTTGGGTTTGTGCAGTTCCTGCAAATTCCAGGAGATTCCTCAGTGTCCTGGCTGAGTGCAGCGGGATGTGTGGATGTGTCTGTGCATAATCCCTCACTTTAATGGGATGGGCTTTCAGCAAAACACTGGGGTGACCTGGAGAGAGAAAAGCTCCTGGGAAGCAGCAAAGTGCTGAGCAGCCTCACTCACTGCTTTTTGTTTGGCCATCCCACGGGAAGCTCTCAGCACTTTTTATTTGATTCTCTGTTGTGAATCCCTGAAGACTTCATCAGAAGGGGGAAAAAAATAGAAGTTCCACTGCTTGTCACGCTCATTTTTTTATCCTGAGAGTCTCTGAGGGATAGAGTGTCTCTGCAAAGACAAAAGCAGAGCTCCTCCTTTGTCAAAAAAGTGGTCTAGAAAGTTAATACCTTTATCTCCACACACAGAGCACTCGATCTCGCTGAGAGCTTTTTTTAATTTATTTTTAAATGGAGCTATACATTGCCAAAGATTCTCTTTTTGTGTGTGCATTAGGCTCTTTCTCTGGTGGTTGAATTTACCATGCACAGCCTTTCTTTCACATAATAAACTCCCCCAGGAGAGCAGACCTCTGCTTTTGGGACCTTCAGCTCCACCAGCCTCCTCGAGCACATGAAAAAAGAAGTTGAAGGGTCACCCTGTTCTTGAGGGAGTGACTCCTTGGTCTGTTCTGCTGTCCCAGAGTGATGAAAGGAGAAAGGACTGGGATGGCAGGGTCCATAGGTTGTGTTGTGATGCCAGGGAACACCTCACCTTGTCCATGGGAGAACTGTGCAGATTTAAAAAACAAAAATAGATCCTCCTCTAAATTACCCAGGGCAAAATAAAGATGAATTAGTCATTTTTGCAGTCAGCTGGGCTGTATCCATGGCTTGGCTGGAGGAAAGGTCTCATAAGAACTGTGTCTGAATGTGGGTTTCAGTGTTACAAAATGTCATTCCCCTTTTTAACAGACCACTAAAATCTGACATTAAACTACTGTGGAACCTTAAGGTCCTGCTACTATTTAGAGGTAGAAGACTCAAGGGTCAAGTCATTCTACATGTTACAATCTACAGAGGTTCCTCTCTGGTTTTCAGCAGGGACAGCTTCACTTGCTGAGGTCAGTGGGAGAGGGTGGCTCAGGAACAAGGATTTTGGGAGCAGCTCCTCAGACAGACCCAAATGCTCTGAGCTGCCACAATGAACTGCCTGGCAGGGCCAGACCTGAGGCTGAGCCTGAGCAGATCCCTCAGCTCTCAGCAAGAGCTCAGTCTGTGCTCACAGACCTGGCTGTGATCCTCCTGCAGCCTCACATCCTGCTGCCCTGAGCGGGGAAAGGGCTCAGATCACCCCGTGCAGATGATGCTCCCAGAGAAATGGATTTCAAGTCCACTGGGAATTGAAGAACTTTCTTAAGTACTTGTGCAAATCCCTCCTAGGCTCCCCTCTTTGCAAATGCAAACACTTGAATAGTGTGATTACTGCAGTCTCTGTTTGCTTTTGAAGTGGGTAAGTCCTGTCCTCCTCAAGCATGTGAAGAAATAAGGAGCTCAGCCAGTGTAATAAACCAGGGATTGCAGAGCAGTTCGTAAGGGAGAACATGCCAACACAAATATTCTAGCCTGATCAAGCTCTGCTTCAGATAGAATTCTGTATTGCAATACAATATTCTAGAGCAGTAGGGGAAGACACAGCTCTGACATAGAGCAGATATGACAATGCTGCCCAAGGCTCTCCAATATCTTTATTGTCATTCTCCAAAGGACCTCTGGTGTGCAGTGCCCAGTATCTGCTCCCACAAACAGTGAGATTCAAGTTCATATACCTGTTTCTAGGAAGCCAGATCCAAAGAGCTGAGTGACCCCAAGGCAAATTAGTTGTGCCATTCTTGACCAGCAGTGTGTGAGGGCTGAAGGAGAAATTCCCTGGCAGGAATGGCCTCGATTTTTCTGCCATCAAGTTTTACCCTCGTTGATCCAGGGACACTTAAACAATTTCAAATTATTTGATATCAGCTGTTACATCGAGTTACTTTATAAATCACCTGATAAAGATGACTGGACCACTGGAGTTGCTCCTATTTGCAAGAGGAATGGGTTCCCTGCCTCCCTTTGGCAGCACTGCAGTACCTGTGGTGCTCTGACTGAGGCTCTTGGACAGAGGGGAGTCACTGGGAGGGAGGGGCTCAGGTCACAAGTCATTTTTCATCATCCTGAACAAGCTGCCCTCTCAGGCTGCTGATGTATGGCAGGAATCTCAACCAATATTTCCAGTTGTCTAACGAGGATAGTGCCTGAGCAGCAAATAACACCAGGCAGAATTACTTTCTGCAGAAACTATTAGGTCATGGTGATTCTTTCATCCTGCCCAGAGGACGTGTCTCAGCTGAGATTTTCGAATTTAGAGTTTATGGATTTTTTTCTGTGACTTAAAAGTTCTTTATGGCAAATTAGAACAGCTGGAAAGGTATTTGGTGTGTTGTTGTAGTCTGTTCATGTACTAAACTTAAAAAAAGAATATTTTGTATAACATGGGCTTTTCTTGCTTCCCAGTATAAGATTTTTTTTCTCTGCACTCTTGCTTCAGGGAGTTAATCAATGTAGATGTTTGGATGAGGTTTTCTTACATAACCTCTCTAGAAATCAGGAGAAACCAAGGAGTTACAACTGAACTAATAACAGAGGATGTCCAGGGGAGACCATTCCTGCCAGGATGTGTGCTGGGATACACACAGCTCAGGAATAAACCTCTAATTGCACCTCCCACTTGGGTTCAAGGAGACAGTTAGAAACAGTGTCTGAAGTAGCTGCCCTGGAAGAAGTGACAGCAAAGCCCTGCTGTTATTTGTTGAGAGAATTTAAACATGTGAGTGCTGGAGCCACCAGTTCCTGTCACTGGCAGGAAGGGAAAACAAAGCCCCGGGAGTGAAGGGCTAGAGAGGGTAAGATCTGGGAGTATCCAGCTCCACAAACTTCAGTGCACAACTCCAACCAGGCCAAGGCTTCAAATGCACAAGGGAAGTATTTGTGACACCCCAAAATTTGCTTTGCCCCCGGGCTTTGCTCCAGGGGTTCCACAGTGTCCCTCGGCTGAAGGAGCTCCAAGGGATCCCTGCAGGGCAGGTTGCACATGGACAAAGAGCCAGGGTGGGAAAGGACCTGGTTTCCATATCAAGCCACGTGGCGGAACAGCAAATATATACTTTGTACAGCTTCCCTGTTCAGGTTTGTTCAAACAAATAGCTGTATCTATTTTATCTTCCTCTGGCTTCCCAACAGGACACCTCTTTCCGTGGGAAGCAGAGATGTGCATTTCTAAACTGCAGCAGGCTGGTCCCTGGGATGAGGTCTGTGTGATGACCTTTCTCTAACTGGATCATTTTTTGTGCTATTTTCTGCAGATTGCAGCAGGTAGCAAATAGTTTTAGCCAAGGCATTCAAATACTGTAATTTGATGTTCCAGATGGTGCTGGAAGATGTTATTTTGACTCTGATGTGATGTTATTTTATGCTCTTTTTGAAAAACTAAGTGTATAATGTGACAAAAAATACCTGATTAAATTATTCAAATATTTTCTTAGCAGGCTATAATACAGGTAAAACGTGGAATGAAAAGAATTGCTGGAGATGTTCTCTTTTTACCTGAAAACAATGATTTTCTAATAAACATAATACTCCTTGCTGAAGAAGATAAACATTTATTAAAAAGAGCCATTATTTGCTTTTCAAGGGACAATGTTTTGGACTTTTTGTTTGCTTCCTAAGACTGAATGAATGATGTGTATTTACAGCCCCTGTGTATAAAGCTGCATTACCTCTCATTACTCTTGCAGCCTTGCTGGGGTGTTAGCTTGTGAAACGTATTGTAATTAAAAACGAGGAGCCAGCTTTAAAAAATAGTTATCTGTGGCTGTGGCTGGGAAAAAAAAACCCCACCACATTATTTCCTTTGTGACAAAAGAATAATAACCCTGGCAGATGGGTTGCTGCAGAGCTGGAAGAAAAGCTCTGTTAGAGTGGGCCTGACAAAGCCATCTGTGCCGAGCAGGAAGTCCTGGCGTGGAGGTAATAAAAGCACAGGTTTTATTGCAGTTCAACTCCTTCCCAAATAATCCCTGCTTTAAGTTTGTCTTCTGACTCGCCAGGTGAATATCGTGGTGCTAAGATATTGGTGGCTCTTGGGGTTTATTGAGGTGACCTGGTTGTTTTTTGGGAGTTGAGGCTCCAGCCCTCTCCTCTCTCCTGGATTGGTGCCTGGGATCCTTGGCACCAACCCAGGGAAGTTCTGTGGCAGCCCTGGCTGGGACAGCTCCAGGTCCGTCTCCCCAGCACAGGAGCAAATGAGATGTTCCTGTATTTACAGTCAGGTGAGTCTTTGAGAGGGATTACCTGGAGCAAACTTCACAGAATCACAGAATCACAGAAAATTATGAGTTGGAAGGGACCCACAAGGATCATCTAGTCCAACTCACCATCTAATACCCGTACAGCGACCAAGAGCACATCCCAGAGTATAATAACAACCTAGATGCCTCACAGTCTAGCAGGCCACTCTGGGCCGGAGGGGGCCCAGGGTCATCCAGCCCTCACCCCCCAGCTAGACCAGCTAGACCATGTCACTAAGCTCCTCGTCCAGTCTTGCTCCTTGTCCAGTCTTAATAGAACCTCAAGGGAATCGTTTCAATTCGACTTTTGTTTTGTTGACTATTCAATGTTACCCAATCTCTTCCCCTCTTCAAACAGATTAATGGATTTCCCACCAATCATTCCTTCTTTTTTCCTCTTTCTTTTGCAGTGGTGTTCAGCTACTTTTACAAGGGAGGAAAGGGTGCAGGTCTAAGTATTATTGTCTCCTCTGGCCCGCTATAAAAATGAGACAGATTGCCGTCAATAGGAGCCAGATTGGATCCCCACTATTTGCTCTCTTTATTTTTACAGCCTTTTTTCCTAAAAAAGTCTATTTAAAGGAAACACAAACCCAACAGTAACAAACCTTAACTTGAAAAGGCGGAAGGGTGTAAAACAGAACATTCAGATCCAAATGCCGGAGTTTCTTTGAGGAGGATGGCATCAAATTGCAGACCTAATCAGGGCTCTGCTCTTTCAGGATTGGTAAAGTCAGACCCAAGAAAATTGGGTCTTTCTCTCTGATTTAGTCTGAGCTCCAGCTGCAGTATTCTCTTGAAATGCAAGATCTCAGAAGGGCTGTTGATGCTGTGATCAATGCTGAGTTTGAGGGCAGTGAAAGCCTCACAATAAACGGCAGGGATTGTTTCCCCCTTTTTGTAGAGACTGCAATTCTCTAACAGCTTGCAGACATTTTCATTGGAAAGCTGCCTTGTCCTTGTATTGCAGCCTCAGACCTGCTGGATTTGTAAAGCTGGGCATCCTCCTGAGCTTCTGCCCAAGGATGCTCCTGTGAAAAGTGGTTTAAAGCAGATGGACTCGAGCATTTGTTTTGTATTATGTAGTATTTAAAGGGAAAACAACTGTACTTGTTTGATTCTTCCTTGGGAGATTTCTGATACCTAAAATATCACATCCAGGGGAGCAATTATTCCTAAAAATGATAATGAGTTCTGTGTAAAAAGCTGGTACTTGATTATTATTCCTTTTTTTTTCTGGGTTTGTAAGAAGGAGCTGGACAGGGAAGGAAGAGCAATATTTCACAACTTAGTGTTTGGAGATATTGCTGAGATAAAAAGAGCTCACCAGTAATATCTGAGTCTTACTAAGCTAAGTTCAAACTTTTCTGCCTGTGTAAAGGGAACAAATGCATCAAGTGCAACAACAGGTTTATTTCTTTGCTTTCCTAATCGGTTTCCTGTGTCCAAGCTCATGTTTCTCTGCTTTGCTTTATTGACCTCGAAATTAACAATGGTAAACAGACGAATATAAATCACCCTGCTCAGATTAAGCTCTTTCACAGTCCCTCTCATAAAACATCCCTGGGGAGTCATTGCAAGACTCTTTGTAGTCAAGGAAGTCCCGAACAGCCTTGGTTCCATGGACGGGCAGAAACCACAGAGTTATTTAATGGTACTAAGTGAGGTTAATTAACAAAGTGAGATGATTAATTCACTGAGACATCTCAAGTAAACACAAGAGTTTGAGTTTAATCTCTGGATGTGCATCCACTGCTGAAGCTGTTGTATTTTCACTGTAATAAGGAAGACAATGTAAAGTTGTTTCTGTCAAGAACGTGCTTGACTCAACCAAAGGCGTCACACTTAGAAGCTGTTAAGGTATTTAACATGTGCTGTCCAGGCTGTAGCATTTGGAATCACTCTGTTGCCAGATTTACAAAGGCTAGGAAAATGAATTTATAGAAAATTAGATGTATATCCCTCTGATTCCACTGCTCTTATCACATGATTGCAGTGAGGAGTGTAAAAATCCAATTCAAATCAGTGGAGATGACTCCTCCTTGAGGAGATAACTGGCAAGATCCAGCTGCCTGATTCCAGCTGCCTGTGTGCTCCAAGAAACCTGCTGGAGCTCCACAAACCCCACCAGCAGCTCATCTGGGATTGAAGATGCAGACACAGAGCTCACATGAGGCATGGCAGAGGTTGTTCTATGCCAAGGGACAGGTACTTCTATAGAAAATGTCTAAAGAGGCTGAAATTTGGGGTGAATAAGGCCCCAGTTGTGTAACTGCTCTGTCTCAGCAGGATGTGAAGAGCCCATTTCTCTTTGTGCTTCCCCCACTGACAGCAGAGATGTGTGTTGAAGCAAATATTGAAATATTGTTGTTTCAGTAATACTAACTGTTTGCTGCTGTGGGGTCTGGACTTTTCTGGTCTTTTATTGCATCCTGCAGGTAATTCATGGCAGCTGAAATAGTTTCTGATGACATTTGAACCTCAGGCCTTAGATACTGATCTAAACCCCACTGACATTGAGTTGGCCCTAAGACCCTCATCACCCAGTGACTAAAGTGCCACGCTCTGAACACGATCCTGCTGCTGCACTGACCAGAGGGTTTTCTGAGAAGAGAAAGCAAAATTTCAAGGAGATTTTCAAAATAATATTATTCTGGAGTAGAATAAGAGCTGATTATCCACATGCAAGTAATGAAGGGAAAGTTTTCATCTGTATGGAGAATGTAGGGCAAAGCTCACTGCTAACAATGGCCTCCAGCTGAGGATTTATTACTCAGTATTGGGATCTCAAGACTAAGTGGGACTTAAATAAAAGTGGGATTTAAATAAGTGGGATTTAAATAAGAATACCTTTATATTTTAGAATATCTTTATATTTTAACTCAGTCCCAATGAATTGTTTTATTCTCCTTGAAGGGCAGCTTAGTAACAATTAAGTACCTTCTATTCCAAGAAGATAAATCAACTCACGAAATGCTGTGTCAGGGAGTCACAAACACGAGGTTGAAGTGAATCTTGCTGTTGGGGGAGCAAAAATCACTCTTTATGTTCAGTGTTAATAATTCCTCTTTGTCTGCTTAAGAGACTTCCTTAGAAAACTCATTAAACAGGTGATAACAGCTTTTCAAAACAGGTCGAATTAAATGTTAAAAACTTCAAAGTGTGTTGAGCTTCTGCTTCTGACCAAAAAAAAATTAAGTGGAAGATGAACAGAAATGTTAAGAAACTACTTCTTATACCTCTGGAAGTCCTAGGATGGGAAAATGACTTTCCCTTGGTTGTAACCAGCCCATGGTTCAGAAAGGGGCTGTTTCATTCACAGCACAGAGAGTGGGCAGAAATATCTCAGCGTATCTTGAGGGCAGGATTTTTTAATTGTCTTTGGCTGAACACTCCTCGCTGTCTTTGGGACCAGGGAAATTATTTTCTTAGTGCCTTCACCTTTGCTGGCAGAGAATATAACACCTTCCTTCTGGTCTACCAGGCCCTCTGCATTATTGCAGGGGGAATGAAATTTATAACGTCCTGAGCATCATAAAGTTGGGCAGGCTGCAGCCAAGCCGCTTGCCATCACTCTTCCCGAAATAATACAATTTTAAATAAAGGCAATCCCAAGTGTTCCCTTTAGTTATCACCACAAAGCAATGCACGGGAATGTTGCTGGCTGCAGTGACACCAAGACTGATGGGGGCCCATTGAAAAGACTGTTCACTTCCTTAAAATGCAAATACCTGAAGCCCACACCTGGAAAGAGCTAATGAGCAATTGCCCTTGGAAATGTGTAAGACAGAAGACATTCCTTCCTGCTCCTTTATATATTCAGAGGCACGACTTCTGGGTAATTCAGCAGAGTCATAACTCACTATATGATTCATTAGGTGTTAAAAAAAAAATGTTTGAAGTTGTCATAAAGAAGATGACAAATGTGCAAACTAGATGTGCAGCTGTGATGAATCTGCAGAAGATGAACAAAGCAGACTTCTCTGCTAGTTGGAAAGTTCAGAAAATGCTTCAAAAATTCCCAAACTGCAACATTCCAGCCCAGGGATGGCTCAGTTTAGCAAAAGCTTTCATATCCTGTTTGTCACAACAAATGTATCTGTTTAATTCTCGAGTAAATCTTCTGCAGTAAATTGTCAGATCTTGTGACTAAAGACTAAAATAAAAGCCAAACCTCTGAATAATCATACTATACATCTCAGTTATTGTACATAAAATGTTTTGCTTGGCCAAGCAGGAAGAGTTTTTTCTGACAGCTTCCAACATTCAGAAAAACTTCCATGTCTTATAAATCTGCATGAGAAAAGAGAACAATCCTGCTCTAGTTCTGAGTAACCACACAATAAACTTTGAGACACACTGCACAGCAGTGGAAGATTCTCGAAAACACAAACTAGGTCATCTGAGACCTCAGCAAAGTTGCTTTTTGGAGACTAAACCACTCTTATCTGTGGGCAGCGTCTATGTAAAGTCATTGTAACCTGTGCCTTGAGAACTGGAATGTTCCAGTCCTCCAGCTGAAGAGATTTCATTTCAGGAAGTCCAGTGTTTGGATGGTCAAATTCCCTCTGCCAGTTTTCATTTTGAACTTGTTCTCATTCAGACATCCTGTGAGTCCTGCAGCCCTGGGAATATGGCAAATTACAATTAAAGCTTGCAAAGGTGTGTGAGGAGGAGGAAAATATTAAAAAAATAGAAACGAAACTGATCCAAAGTCCTACAAATTTAGGTCACATCTTGGGAACCAACTCTAGGATTGTAAGTTTGTTTATCAGACTCNTGCCTTGAGAACTGGAATGTTCCAGTCCTCCAGCTGAAGAGATTTCACTTCAGGAAGTCCAGTGTTTGGATGGTCAAATGCCTTCTGCCAGTTTTCATTTTGAACTTGCTCTCACTCAGACATCCTGTGAGTTGTACAGCAAATTACGACTGAAGCTTGCAAAGGTGTGTGAGGAGGAGGAAAATATTAAAAAAATACAAACGAAATTGATCCAAAGTCCTAAAATTTTAGGTCACATTTTAGGAACCAACTTTAGGACTGTAAGTTTATTTATCAGACCTTTTCTTTGATTCCTGATCACGTTAGTTCACCAAAAATGGAATGCTCTAAGTTGATATTTTGTACCATTTGCTGCATTTTTCTGAGAGATTTGGACTGAGATCAAATGACGACCCAAATGGTGCTGCTGTAATGATGACCATCAACCTTCTAGTCTGTGCTACACTTTTGGGAAGTACATCAAGTAATTATAGATAATACACCCACCTTTTTCATTTCAACTCACAAAGCTTCAAGTTACATTTCTGCGCCGTGTTACACTGCCTAGAAATGGAGACAAAAATGTTGTGAAAATGGTCAAAGGAGGGAAGAGTTCTAAACCAGGATATTTCTTTCTTCTCACAGGCACATCATCCCAGATATATCCCTTTTTCCAGGCACTGTTTCTGCAGAGCTCAAAGGCTTGTGGATTCAACTGAGGTCCACATCATGCTCTGAGATTAAAGGAGATGGGGTATAAAGATAAAATGCAGGGATGACTTACACACTCCCTGAAAGCATTTGGTTTCATATCATTGTAAAAAGCCTTTTGATTATGGAGAAAGGATCTAATTTCACCAGCCTTTCATGTAAATAATTCAGCTCTCAGAAACCATGCCAGGCCACTTTCTTTTTGATGCCTTGCAAAATGTGTGCAACAGCAACCTCAACAAAGCAAAACTTCTTGTGCTTTTGAAAGATGCTGACGACTCCCCAAGAATATTTATAACTTGCTAACCAGCCTGTTAACTCTGGGTGCATTGTTTAAGTTTTTATTTCCCTAATCAAGGCTTGCAGATTTCTCGGGAATGAACTGTTGCTTGCGCTGCTGAGACTTTGTAATTCCCTTCTTTCCTCCAGAGCTGGCACAAAAGGACTCCAGGTTTTCCAGCAGGTCGATTGTCACCGTGACCTTCTGGCTGTGACTCTTGTTTCAAAGCACCTTTGCTACCCCAGGGGTGGGAATATTCTGTCTCCTGCAGCAGCTGCCAAAGGCACAGGTGGAATGGGTGAGTAAATTCACATAACAGAAGTGTGCAGTAAAAAAAGCTACACTGTGAATAAAGGTGCCAGTTTCCAAGAGGAAAGGCAAGTCCTATGGGAATTTTTGACTGCATTTTTACACTGGCCAGAGCTGAAATGTTCAGGTTTTGATCAGCAACTGAATGCTTTGACACTGCTTCTTTCATGATAGGTCTCACAGGGCTTTGGTCCCTTTCCTGCTCACTGTCAAATAAAATTGTAAAATCTTGAAAGGATGCCATGAGTGTGCCTCCTCCCAGCAGCTTTGCCTGTCGGTGACATGGTTATTTCCATGCTACATACAGGGGAAACAACGCTGAGAGATGAAAGGATACACCTTCCCTCTACTTCAGTTCAGTTTTTTATCCTCACCTTTATCCCCTTTCACCCTTTGGTTATCATATAGAAGAGAATCACATTGTGTTATATCTTAAATTATTTCAATATGTGGCTTCCAGAGGCAGAGTGGGCCAGAGGCTTTGGGTGATTTGTACTTTGGGTGTCTGTAGCTGCAAACTCTGTCCTTGCACTGCACCTCACTCTCACTCTGTGGGTGGCTCCCAGGAACCTCAAATCAGAAAGGGCTGCTTCAGAGATGAGTGATTTAAGCTGCCTGGATTGACTCGGAGCTCGAAGAGGAGAAATAGGACAGTTCTATAATGTGACACCAATCCCAGCTGGGAGTGAAGCCCANCCCCAGTTGTGTAACTGCTCTGTCTCAGCAGGATGTGAAGAGCCCATTTCTCTTTGTGCTTCCCCCACTGACAGCAGAGATGTGTGTTGAAGCAAATATTGAAATATTGTTGTTTCAGTAATACTAACTGTTTGCTGCTGTGGGGTCTGGACTTTTCTGGTCTTTTATTGCATCCTGCAGGTAATTCATGGCAGCTGAAATAGTTTCTGATGACATTTGAACCTCAGGCCTTAGATACTGATCTAAACCCCACTGACATTGAGTTGGCCCTAAGACCCTCATCACCCAGTGACCAAAGTGCCACTGTCTGAACACGATCCTGCTGCTGCACTGACCAGAGGGTTTTCTGAGAAGAGAAAGCAAAATTTCAAGGAGATTTTCAAAATAATATTATTCTGGAGTAGAATAAGAGCTGATTATCCACATGCAAGTAATGAAGGGAAAGTTTTCATCTGTATGGAGAATGTAGGGCAAAGCTCACTGCTAACAATGGCCTCCAGCTGAGGATTTATTACTCAGTATTGGGATCTCAAGACTAAGTGGGACTTAAATAAAAGTGGGATTTAAATAAGTGGGATTTAAATAAGAATACCTTTATATTTTAGAATATCTTTATATTTTAACTCAGTCCCAATGAATTGTTTTATTCTCCTTGAAGGGCAGCTTAGTAACAATTAAGTACCTTCTATTCCAAGAAGATAAATCAACTCACGAAATGCTGTGTCAGGGAGTCACAAACACGAGGTTGAAGTGAATCTTGCTGTTGGGGGAGCAAAAATCACTCTTTATGTTCAGTGTTAATAATTCCTCTTTGTCTGCTTAAGAGACTTCCTTAGAAAACTCATTAAACAGGTGATAACAGCTTTTCAAAACAGGTTGAATTAAATGTTAAAAACTTCAAAGTGTGTTGAGCTTCTGCTTCTGACCAAAAAAAAATTAAGTGGAAGATGAACAGAAATGTTAAGAAACTACTTCTTCTATCTCTGGAAGTCCTAGGATGGGAAAATGACTTTCCCTTGGTTGTAACCAGCCCATGGTTCAGAAAGGGGCTGTTTCATTCACAGCACAGAGAGTGGGCAGAAATATCTCAGCGTATCTTGAGGGCAGGATTTTTTAATTGTCTTTGGCTGAACACTCCTCGCTGTCTTTGGGACCAGGGAAATTATTTTCTTAGTGCCTTCACCTTTGCTGGCAGAGAATATAACACCTTCCTTCTGGTCTACCAGGCCCTCTGCATTATTGCAGGGGGAATGAAATTTATAACGTCCTGAGCATCATAAAGTCGGGCAGGCTGCAGCCAAGCCACTTGCCATCACTCTTCCCGAAATAATACAATTTTAAATTAAGGCAATCCCAAGTGTTCCCTTTAGTTATCACCACAAAGCAATGCACGGGAATGTTGCTGGCTGCAGTGACACCAAGACTGATGGGGGCCCATTGAAAAGACTGTTCACTTCCTTAAAATGCAAATACCTGAAGCCCACACCTGGAAAGAGCTAATGAGCAATTGCCCTTGGAAATGTGTAAGACAGAAGACATTCCTTCCTGCTCCTTTATATATTCAGAGGCACGACTTCTGGGTAATTCAGCAGAGTCATAACTCACTATATGATTCATTAGGTGTTAAAAAAAAAATGTTTGAAGTTGTCATAAAGAAGATGACAAATGTGCAAACTAGATGTGCAGCTGTGATGAATCTGCAGAAGATGAACAAAGCAGACTTCTCTGCTAGTTGGAAAGTTCAGAAAATGCTTCAAAAATTCCCAAACTGCAACATTCCAGCCCAGGGATGGCTCAGTTTAGCAAAAGCTTTCATATCCTGTTTGTCACAACAAATGTATCTGTTTAATTCTCGAGTAAATCTTCTGCAGTAAATTGTCAGATCTTGTGACTAAAGACTAAAATAAAAGCCAAACCTCTGAATAATCATACTATACATCTCAGTTATTGTACATAAAATGTTTTGCTTGGCCAAGCAGGAAGAGTTTTTTCTGACAGCTTCCAACATTCAGAAAAACTTCCATGTCTTATAAATCTGCATGAGAAAAGAGAACAATCCTGCTCTAGTTATGAGTAACCACACAATAAACTTTGAGACACACTGCACAGCAGTGGAAGATTCTCGAAAACACAAACTAGGTCATCTGAGACCTCAGCAAAGTTGCTTTTTGGAGACTAAACCACTCTTATCTGTGGGCAGCGTCTATGTAAACTCATTGTAACCTGTGCCTTGAGAACTGGAATGTTCCAGTCCTCCAGCTGAAGAGATTTCACTTCAGGAAGTCCAGTGTTTGGATGGTCAAATGCCTTCTGCCAGTTTTCATTTTGAACTTGCTCTCACTCAGACATCCTGTGAGTTGTACAGCAAATTACGACTGAAGCTTGCAAAGGTGTGTGAGGAGGAGGAAAATATTAAAAAAATACAAACGAAATTGATCCAAAGTCCTAAAATTTTAGGTCACATTTTAGGAACCAACTTTAGGACTGTAAGTTTATTTATCAGACCTTTTCTTTGATTCCTGATCACGTTAGTTCACCAAAAATGGAATGCTCTAAGTTGATATTTTGTACCATTTGCTGCATTTTTCTGAGAGATTTGGACTGAGATCAAATGACGACCCAAATGGTGCTGCTGTAATGATGACCATCAACCTTCTAGTCTGTGCTACACTTTTGGGAAGTACATCAAGTAATTACAGATAATACACCCACCTTTTTCATTTCAACTCACAAAGCTTCAAGTTACATTTCTGCGCCGTGTTACACTGCCTAGAAATGGAGACAAAAATGTTGTGAAAATGGTCAAAGGAGGGAAGAGTTCTAAACCAGGATATTTCTTTCTTCTCACAGGCACATCATCCCAGATATATCCCTTTTACCAGGCACTGTTTCTGCAGAGCTCAAAGGCTTGTGGATTCAACTGAGGTCCACATCATGCTCTGAGATTAAAGGAGATGGGGTATAAAGATAAAATGCAGGGATGACTTACACACTCCCTGAAAGCATTTGGTTTCATATCATTGTAAAAAGCCTTTTGATTATGGAGAAAGGATCTAATTTCACCAGCCTTTCATGTAAATAATTCAGCTCTCAGAAACCATGCCAGGCCACTTTCTTTTTGATGCCTTGCAAAATGTGTGCAACAGCAACCTCAACAAAGCAAAACTTCTTGTGCTTTTGAAAGATGCTGACGACTCCCCAAGAATATTTATAACTTGCTAACCAGCCTGTTAACTCTGGGTGCATTGTTTAAGTTTTTATTTCCCTAATCAAGGCTTGCAGATTTCTCGGGAATGAACTGTTGCTTGCGCTGCTGAGACTTTGTAATTCCCTTCTTTCCTCCAGAGCTGGCACAAAAGGACTCCAGGTTTTCCAGCAGGTCGATTGTCACCGTGACCTTCTGGCTGTGACTCTTGTTTCAAAGCACCTTTGCTACCCCAGGGGTGGGAATATTCTGTCTCCTGCAGCAGCTGCCAAAGGCACAGTGGAATGGGTGAGTAAATTCACAGAACAGAGGTGTGGAGTAAAAAAAGCTACGCTGTGAATAAAGGTGCCAGTTTCCAAGAGGAAAGGCAAGTCCTATGGGAATGTTTGACTGCATTTTTACACTGGCCAGAGCTGAAATGTTCAGGTTTTGATCAGCAACTGAATGCTTTGACACTGCTTCTTTCATGATAGGTCTCACAGGGCTTTGGTCCCTTTCCTGCTCACTGTCAAATAAAATTGTAAAATCTTGAAAGGATGCCATGAGTGTGCCTCCTCCCAGCAGCTTTGCCTGTCGGTGACATGGTTATTTCCATGCTACATACAGGGGAAACAACGCTGAGAGATGAAAGGATACACCTTCCCTCTACTTCAGTTCAGTTTTTTGTCCTCACCTTTACCCCCTTTGGTTATCATATAGAAGAGAATCACATTGTGTTATACCTTAAATTATTTCAATATGTGGCTTCCAGAGGCAGAGTGGGCCAGAGGCTTTGGGTGATTTGTACTTTGGGTGTCTGTAGCTGCAAACTCTGTCCTTGCACTGCACCTCACTCTCACTCTGTGGGTGGCTCCCAGGAACCTCAAATCAGAAAGGGCTGCTTCAGAGATGAGTGATTTAAGCTGCCTGGATTGACTCGGAGCTCGAAGAGGAGAAATAGGACAGTTCTATAATGTGACACCAATCCCAGCTGGGAGTGAAGCCCAGCTCCTGCTGCTGGTCTGGCTGGTGCTGGATCGACTCAGGAGAGGTGAGTCAGGCAGGCCATGAAAGGCTGAGAGCCTCGCATCACAGGTCCAGGTGCTGCTGAAAACACAGAAAAGCAAATGTAAAACCCGTCAGCTTCTTCCCTGGTGCTCATTCTGACTAATCACACCAGCTTTTCCTTTAGACCATCCTGCTTCTGTGTGCACTGGGTTGTGTGGAAAGCAAAGGATGCTGTGAATCAATGATTTCCCTGCCTGGCCCTTGGAAGGTTTATTTTCTCCCTTACACGTTCTCCCTCTTGCTGGGAGGCTCCAGGCCAGCCTTCCCCATCCCTCTCACTCTGCTGCTGCACTTGGCACTGATTGCAGGCTCCTGCCTGCTTCTTAGGGATTCAACTTCCCCACCTTCATTATCTCATGGCCTCGTGTTTCTACTTAATGTGGACTTTTGTGTCTTGGCATCCAGGCTGTTCCTTAATGTATGCACTGAACCATTGTGGTTGTGGTAACAGTCTGCTCCTGGGTGACAGAATTATCTTACTGAATATTCCTACTCATTTGTGCCACTTATTTTCTCAGGAAGGAGCTTCATTCTGTTCTCACAACTGAATTTTTTCCAGTGGAATCCTAATACAGAGATCTTTTGATTTGAAATTCTCAGAATTTGAATTTTTTTTTTCTCCCCGGTGCTCCGTAGTTTTCATTTCCATAAGTTAACTTTAGTGAATGCAGTACTTAAAATTCCAGTGACTGTGTTAGCTCTCTTTGCTGTCTGTGTATGAGAGAGAAACTCGTTACAATTTCATGCATAAAGAGACACAAGTACCAAATAGAAGAGCCTTTTTATTGATCTAAACATTGAGATGTACCTGCCTTAGAGAAAATATCTTCAGGCACGTTAACTCTGAGCTGGGTGTGTGCTCAGGGGTGTAACAGATTATCACAACATAATATGGCCATTACATGCAACTGTTTTAATGGTCATGAATGTGACCACCTTGTAATAACGTGGTATTCTGTACGCAGCAAACAAAAATACTGGTGAGCCGGGGTGTGACTTATGTCCACAATTTGCCTCACACACTGCAGTGACTCTGGACTGTGTTTTATAGGGCTTGGCACAGAAAAGCTATTAAAGGAGCACGTTAGAGAGCCCACAGGGGAAAGGATCCTTCCTCTGCTCTGAGCAGAAAGGAGCAGAGCTGGCTCTTGCCATCCTTTATGCAGCAGATTCAGGTCTCTGCAATTTTGATCCTCGTTGACTCCAGATAATGTGTGAGGTTGTATTTTTCAGGCCTCATTTCCAAGGTGTGTAATTGGAGCGGAGCATTTGGTCAAGGTAAAGGCTCCAGAGTGAGAGGCCAGTTCAGGGGAGGCACTGGGGCAGCACTAAACAATTCTGCACTCGTGGTTTCCCTCCTGGTCCCTCTTGCCCTTGGAGCAGTTCTGGATTTCTGATGCTAACGTCAGAGTCTGCATCAAGAGAAGAGTGTATCTTAAAACCTGAAGTGCTTATTATGGGGTATCTTGTGCATTGGGCCCTAAATAAAAGGTCCTGCCCTCTCTGGTAGTGGTGTCTTGGTTGAAATGGTCATGGTGGGTCTCAGAACTTACAGGGCAGAAGTTTGAACTGGAGCAAGAATATCATTAGACACTGATGGATTATGGTGACCACACTGCAGCATTTCAGTCAAAAGCCTCTTTAGTCCTCTAGTTCTGGAATTATCTGCTCATAAGCCAATGGAACAGGTTCTCTCCTGATGGAGAATTGTGTACAAACACTGTAGGGCACGAAGACTTGGGGAGGGCAGATGACAGTTGTTTTTGCAAACTGTGCTGTTCATGAGCCTGTGTTGTGTCATGTATCCACATAACGATGGAATCAAGTTTTCCTTTTTCCTCTTTTGTGAAACAAAATTTATTTCTGTGGATCCTCCCAATGAAATTTGCATTACAATGCACGGCCTTTCCAACCTTCTGCCTGCAGTATTCCAACTCTCCTTGTTCATAATAATGATTAAAAATCTCCTGAGCCTACAGTATTGTTGAACGTTACAAGATTTTATAGGAGAGAAATCTTAAATGAAGATCTGAATTTAAACAGCAAATAAGGCCAATTAAATACACGGGTCTCACTCCCTTGTATCCTCCTGGCTGGTGTGTTGCTGCAGGTTTCATTGCTTGTGATCAGAAGATGAATACAAAGTTCAGACAGATGCAAATAGGTCACCCTGTCCTGCCTGCCAGTATCAGCATTGTGCAGCTGTAGTTGGGGTTTGCAAGATCTTTAACAAAAGTTCATTTCTCATTCAGAACACAGACAGATTTGTGTTGCTGAATCCTTTTCACATCCACTCACCACACAGAGAAAGCATGTGCTGAATTGAGTTCAGTCCACAGCCCCAGTTCCTCTGATAACCTTGGAATGCAGGCTGCACGGACAGAGGACACTCGAAGCCTTTTGGAAGAATACTTGTTTAATAAGCCCCTGCTTTTATAATAAAAGCCCAATTTTAATAAAACACTCTCAGGCATTCAATTCCAAGTAACTACTGCATTTATAGAGCCAGGTGCTCCTCTTGCTTTGATCTCGCCGTTTCTAGCACGATCTCAATTTATGGGTTGAAATTTTTCGCTTTCTGATTTTTGCCCATCTTTCTTATATTTGAGGGGGTTTGTGTATCTCCATGCTTGCCCTCATGAAACCACAAACACGCAATCAGATGTTACCATTTAAATTGTTTAATTATAATGTTCCTGAGACTTTGTATCCTATTCTTTATTACTCCTATCCGGATTTGCTTCTGAGAAGTAGCAGCAGGGAACCACAGACTGGAGGTGAGATTCTCCACTCTCTTTCCCGGCTCTGAAAGGTGGGGCACTGCTGGGGGACACAGACAAATGTTTGTACTTTTCCTTCCCTTTCCACAGCACTTGCAACACGCAGCAATAATCAGATTATTGTTTTTTTGCTCAAGTTTTCTACCAAATACAGTGCAGCATTTTGGATGTGTGCTGGAAGAATCCTGCAGTGGGTTTACACTCCTTGGTTTTATACAGTCCCCTGTGCCCTGCTCACCTTCCAGCAAGTTCTCCTTGTCTAACAATGGGGAAGAAGCAGCTCTGCAGAGGGAGATAATGGGCGGTGGGTGCTACCTGTGTGTCCTCCCTGGGGCCACACTGCGAGAGAATCCAAGACAAACCAGATAAATGCCCTTTCAACAGATTATCATCTACTCTAACTGGATAGAATAATACAATGTAGGTAAAATGCTGTATCATACAAAACTCCCATGTGATAAAAGAAAGATTTAAAAACCCTATTAAGGTTGAGTGTACAGGAAATGTTTTTGGAGGCTTATCTGCATCTTGTTGCACGACATCACAGCTGCACATCCTTATCCCTGCCCTTACCAAAACTCTGCCATCACTGAAGAGATTTACTCTTATTCCTTTTAATTTTACCCTTCTGAATTTTGCCCAGCACTATGTTTCATCCTTTTTTCCCCATCTGGATGCAATTCCTTCCTAACAAAAGACATTCTCCTCAGCATTGAGCCT
The DNA here is from genome assembly GCA_013390025.1 of Pitta sordida. Lineage (NCBI taxonomy): Eukaryota > Metazoa > Chordata > Aves > Passeriformes > Pittidae > Pitta > Pitta sordida. The sequence continues at coordinate 497,970 of WEKX01025740.1, read as the reverse complement.
TCCTATCATTCTGTACCTCGATATGCTGTGAGTTCATTCTTTAGGGAAGCTCTGCATGTCTTTGCCCAGAAATCAGTTATGTCAGTTCAGAGTGAAGTTACTGTTTCTTATCTAAATTACCTCCAGGTTCCACCTGAGGTTTGGATGCTTGAAGGAGAGAAGTAGATCTTTAGCAAATGTAAATCAACACATCACTATTGATTTTAATTAAATGTGGTGTCTTCTTATTCTGGCTGGTGATCCAGCCTGGATTAATGGAATAGTGATGCCTTGTGCATTTCGAGAAAGGAGGTGCATTTTTCCTCCCTGGAAGCCTCCAGCTGTGTTGTTTGTACCTTTTTCTTCAGCAGCAGCATTGCACAGGGCTAATGAGAGTCTCCTCAATCTGTCTTTAACAGAAGAAGTTCCAGCAGAGTTTTTTCCTGAGTTAACCTTGGCTGGCTCAAGATACAGCTGTGAGCTACCAAATCTGTATTCACACCATGGATCTGAGCCTTTCACATAAAGCAAAAGCCTTTCCTCTGGCCAGAATCTCTGGGATTTAGTCTCTTTAAACCTTGATGAAGACATGATGACTTGATGAAGAAGTGCTTAATATTTCTCCCTCAATGTGAAAGAATCGCTGTGGATTTGGGCATGATCGAATTACGGGCTGGTTCTAAATCCCTGTTCTGACAGAAGACAAGTGTGCCAGTATATTTTATGTGATTTATGTGCTAATTAGACACTTTTTTCTCATTAGACAAGACTGGGACTGTGTTCTCAGGAAAGGAGTCAAAACTTCCTCAATTTCTGTGCAGAATGCACCTGATTCTGTTGCTAAATACACAGAAAGTGACACCTGAAAACACACAAACTACAGACAAGTTAAAAACTAATGACTAACAAAAAAGTCTGTGGGATTCCTCATCTGAGAATACAAAAAAAGAAGAGGGAGAAATACAACAAAATATTATTAAGTGTGGTCTTTATATACTGGAGGAAGGACATTTGATGCAGCAAAATTCATCAGCTAAAATAGAACATTGTTAGGGTTAGGGATGGCAATTACAAACAACTTAAAATCCTGACCAAAACAAAATCAAACCCAATGTAAATAAAACTGTTTTCTTCCAACATGGTTCATAGGCAGAGTGTGAAAAAGGAAAGAGAACTTCGTTCACCTCCCATGCAAAGAAAAGTTGAATTATCAGTGGCTTAAGTTAGTTCCTAAAGTAGTTTGTGCACCCTGGGTCACAGCAGTGACTGAAAAGGGATGAAAACAGGGTGAGGTGAGGGAGTGCTTAGACTGGCACCCCTCAGGGATGAAGTGAAAGCTGTGTTCCTGCTCTCTCAGTCAATGCTTGCCATGAAATATGTGTGAGCCTTACACTGGGATCAGATTCTGCACCTAATTGTTGTAGACCAGACACTGAACAATGAGTTCACTTCTGCAATCCAGCCTGATTATGTGCAAATGCAGTGTGGCACAGTCTTAATTTGAGATGTATAATTAAAGGTCGTGGCACCATTTCCCAGTTTCAGAGACTGATATTTTTTTTCCCCCTCACCCTAACTCAGCTGCTCAGATGCATTTTTACGGAAAATTTTATCTGGGAGAATAATCACATCATTTTTAAAACTGCTTTTCATATTTCATGAGCCATATTGACTAAAAAGAGTATAGACAGTGACTTGAGGGAGGCTGTTTTCATCAGCAAGATTGCAACCTGTAACTGTGAATTCTAGAGTTGATCCTGGCTGGTGATTTTTGTAAATGAACAGTTGTGTCCATAGTGATATTCAGCACTTGCTTTGACCCACATTTATTAAATTTATCATACAATTACTGTGGAGTCTGGAGACAGGAGGGGTTGAATTCTGAAGTGTGCAGGAATTGAGATAATCTACATAAACACAGGAACAGTGTTTCTGCAGATGGTGATTTCATGGAGCATTCCAACACCAGGTGGGTGTGTGGGGAGTGATGCAGTGCCAGAGGGAAATGGGATGTGTCTGCTGAGCCCTGGATCGATGTCCAGCTGGGTGTGAGGAATGCAGTGATGGGAAAGAAGTTCAGAGGTGAAAACTCCTGTTCCTTACATGTGGTGGCCAGAGCTCAAATCACCAACTCCTGTTGCAGCAAACGGTGGTTGTGTGGATCACACTTCCTGAGCCAGAGCCTTCCATGAGAGAATTCCACAAGCAGCCTTTGCAAGCCTTGGACCCAGCAGAGGACCCTGCACTGAAGCTCTTTGGCAAAACTGTTGGGTTTTTTAACCCTCACATTCCAGGCCAACACTGTTCCACTTCCTTCCCATGGCACGAGACGTAAGGAAAATGTTCCCTAAGCAAGAACTCCATGGGAAGACAAATGTCTAAAGCCAAAGGGAGCAAATGCAGATGTCTAAAAAAACCCAAAACCCCAAATGCCCCAAATGTAAGCTCATGGAAAGGAAAGACAAAATCAATGCTACCTAGGGTTTGCCAATCATGGAAAATGCCTGGAAAAACGGGCTGGCAGGTTTGCTGTGGCTTATCTGAGCCCTGAGCAGTCAGAGCAGCCAGTCTGGAGGAACAAGGTTTCTCTGAAGCTGCCTCGGAAGGTCTTTATTGAATTTCTGAGTGTGAATTACCTCACATTTTAGCTGTGCAGCACAACTTGGAGGGAAGTCACTAATGGTTGGGCTGAGATACCGTATCATGCTTCTCTGATATTCAACCGTAGCAAAATGTTTTCAAAATAAGAAGGCAAGTAATTCTCCCTCCTGCTAAGGAACAAAGTCGCTGCAAAGATGGAAGTTGGTTATGTCTCCTGAGTTTCTTTTATTGCTGCGCTTCTCTGAAATACCCTGCCATGGTTGGAGAGCAAAACCTTGAGAAAAAAAAAAGGGGAAAAATCCCAAAGTTGCCTCTAAGTTTCCCCACAAGGTCAGAAGTATGTTTAAGCACTTCGCTGAAATAACTTTTGCGCTTAGGGCTCTAGCAGGGACTGTCTCATATTTCATGTGTGAATTCTGCAACCCCTGGCTGATGTTACAATATAAACACCAAGAATTTTTTTTTAATATTATGGCTGAAGATTGCAGCCAGCTCCTGGATCCCACTGCTCTAAAAGACCCAGGCTCTGAGGCTGCCCCTGTCCTGAGAAGTTTACAATCTCATTACTGGTTGAAAGCAGTTGGAGGATCAGCAGTCACACATCTACAAACACATCTATTTTTCTCCTCAGCTCCCCAAAGAAATGCACAAAACCAAATCTGCGCTTCATTTAAAGCTGCGTCTCAAGGAAATTAGATGTCATAAATAAAAGGAGAAAACACACAAGGAAGATTTCCCAAGTGGCACAGAAAGTAGAGGATTGGGAAGAAATACACTTGAAAAGCTGTTCTTTTAATAGGCAGGACCTGCTCACGCAAATTAGACACCACGAGAGTCAAATACATATTGTCTTATGAATTTGCATCTTTAGCAAAATATACTTAGTTAATTAACATTAAAGTGAACGAAGAGTCATGTAGACAAATGCCAGGAATGTTGGTGTCTTCCAGAACAATGATCTTGGTGTGCTTCACCCTGTATGGCCAACTCTGTGCCATGACAGAAAAAACATTCCTTAATAAAACCAGCCTTTAAAGGAAACCTGCAGGAGTATTTAATGATGGTGTAAAATAAAAATCTCTCTGTGGTTTCAATTCCACACACCAAACTAGCCAAGCAATTCAAGGAACAAAGGGCCATGAAATCCAAGGGTCTTGTGCGAGGGGTCAGAAGGACACTCTGCCATCTTTGGGGAGTTGAATCTTGCAATCCTCACCAAAAACTGTGCTGCAAACTTAAATATAGAGGGCTCTAAAGTTAGGATGAAGTAACATTGTCCGTGTTTGTTGAAGTGTTTGCAGAGGTGTGAGGCAGACACAGTTTGTGCAAGGAATCCCAGTCCAGGCAAAGCCACCTTGGAACTTCCATGTCAGGGGCGAATCTTCCATGGCTTCATCCTCCTGTTCCTCTGTTTCTCTCCAGTGTTCCATGTTTCTCCCAACGTGGCCTGTCCCACTTATTTTCTCTTCCACAGACCATCTAGAAATCAAATAGAGGATAAAATGGGATTTTCTTGCAATAAGGTGAGGGCTGCTTGCTTTGACGGGGCCAGAAGTAGCTGAATGCCAAGAATCCAAGTCTTTTCTCTGGTTAGAAGGGAGAACGACACAACCACTGTCTGTGAGGAGGCTTGGATGTATATAATGAATATAAACAACTCAACATATTGGATTGTGGATACAAAATACAACAAGACAATTTCAGATCCTCCAGAAAACTCTGACCAATCTTTGATCCCATTGCTTTGACTTTACCTTGTGCCATTTCAAAGTTTGGCTTTGTCTCAGGATTTGGGAGCAGACTCTCAGAATTTTGGGGACATATCTAGAAAACAACAGAGATGATCTAAAAGGTCCCATTTTGTGGTTTGGTGACAAAAAAATAATGCAAGAGGTGAAGAAGATGTGACTTCCTTTTACTTACGGAGCTCTGCAGGTATTTATTGATTTGTTTGTAGGTCACCAGGTAAACCCTTTCTTTTTGAAAGTGAACTTCCCCAGGAAATGCTGCCATGCCCATCTGCATTAATATTCAGGATCTGTACTCATAATCCATTGCTAAGCAACACTTAACAAAATTGATCTTGCATTAAGAAAGCTCTGGAGCTTGAATAATACATTATTTCCTCTTTCTGCTGAAAATCAGTGAAAACCTTTGGTTCCTTTTTAAATGTCACAATATTAAAACTTTATTTTAAACACAGAATTTAATTGCTGGGAAAGTCCATTTGGATTAAGGGCTGGATGCAAATCCACCACTGGAGCTCTTTAATGCTAAGAGCAAATAAATTGCAAAAAACTGTTCGACCTTTGAAGAATGTGGAAAAACTTTAAAAAAGGAAAAGACTGTAATACAGGGCAGCCATTTCCCATTTTGCATTCAGATCCATGAGGGCAATACCTTGTCAGTTATGTGTGTGTCTCTTAAGCATCTCTGTCACTGTTTATTTATATTCTGCATTAAGATCACACAACTGTCTGCATTTATATGCTGAGTAGAGGAGTTTCTGATTCCCATCCAGGAATTTTATGTACATAGGAAATAACCTTGCCTCTCTGGAGTTTTCTGAACGGCTGCTGGGGATAGAATTCCAGGCCTTGAAGTTGCTGGAAGTACCTGTTTTGTCTGCCAGCCCATTTCCCTGGCCCTGCAGAAAAGCTCCCTGGAGTATATTCACCAATGCCTTAATCATCCTCTTCTTAAGAGTCTCCAGGAATGTCTCCTTTGGGAATTCACTGCACAGCCCATTAGTGCTAGACAGGCCTTATTGCTATCCAGCCTACATTTATTAAGGCAGAATCCTCCCTGCCTCTCTCCTTCCCCAGCCACTGCTACAGCAGGGCAAGAGAAAGTGCAAGAAGTGCTTTTCCCATGATTATGGAATATGTGGGTGCTGGGATAAATATGTATGTTCCCACCTCCATGGATTAGGGATCTTCAAACTCTAAAAATCTGACCCTAAGAAATAGGAATTAGTTCAATTTAATTCTATCAATAAGACAGTTTTATAAACTAAATCCAAAATATAATTTTAATTTAAAATTCCTGACAGGATCCAGACAAGGGGTTAATTTTTTGACATCTCTTATGAATTATTTTTGCTTATGCTCTATTAGTTCCCACCACTATCCAAGTTGTAACACCTGTGACTGATGTGAGGAACTTCAATCAAAGGCTCTTCCAAGAATTTGTACTTTGCATGGGGGAAGTGTATGAGTTGTTTAAATGAGTAGAGAATAAAAGTTCTGTATCATTTTCCCAGGGGTCTCTTTTGGTAAAATTAACCAAACCACTCCATGTTCTTGTTTGGAGGTTGGATTTTTTTTCTAATTTGTCTTCATCAGTGTAAAACTTTCTGCTGTGACTTAAAGAAGGAGGGAGTGACATTTTTTCCATCCAGCTGAGAAAAACCCATCCCTCAGTGCTTTCCCATATGATCTTAAATAACACTTTACTTGTGCTGAATTGTACTCCATGTGCTTCCCTGTGATTTATAGATATTTTTATATTTATTCCAGGCGTAACATCTGGTCTCAATGACACACTCCTTGTGTTTTGCAGGGAGCACAGCAATTTGCATTTACCCCTCACGAGGAAAAGGGAAGTTATCACAGGAAGGCAGCAGGAGTCAGGTGTGTGTGCCCTTACATCCTTCTTGTTGGAATTCAGAGAATAAAACGTCAGCAAGTGATTGAACTAAATTATTTTAATTTTGTTTTATTTTAACGTGAAGCCTGGCAACAAGTCTGGTCTGTGTGGGCAGCTTCTTTGTTCTTTTGACACTCAGCAACCCATATTTCAGGAGCCATATTTCAAATTAATGGCTTAAACCAGCAGCCTATTGAGCTTGTCAGTATTTGCATATATAGAAAAATAAATTTGTCTATTTAATTGCATTATCATGTAAGAAAGCTGCTGAGGGGGACAGAGAAGAATGTAACTGTTATATAGCTGTTTCTAGACATGGTTGTTAAATGCTCCTTTCAGAGAGGACAGCAGAGGACAGGCCATTCGTCTTGTGTGGCACCAGTGTTGTCCCCTGATGTGCTCCTTCACTCACTGGGGTCCCTCTTGCTGGCCTGGGTGACAATATCTAATAGCACACGCTTCATTTGAGGCCAGACCTCAGCCCTTTCCTCAGACTTCTTAATGTCTAAAGTCACCTCTGGGTATCTCTTCACACATTTTTCTATGAAGCCTTGGGGACTCACTAGCTTTGCCTCTCTAACAATTTAATAATCTCATTTTTAAAAGTATATGGGCCAGGAACATGCAGAGCTGATTTGGGCTAATAGTATTACTTTCATTCTTCAGGGGGATCTCAGCTGTACCTTTGTAACTTGATGGGTTTTATTCATCTGAGGTCATGGTTTTATGAACTGGGTTTAGAAAAACAAGTGTATAATCAAGCTGTGCACTTCTCTCAGTTGTGCTTCCATCCAGTGTGTGAACACAACCAACAATCCTGTGCTTCTAGGTGAGGAAAAATAACCTTCTCAACAGATCCTCTGGCAGTGGGAATAAATTTTTCATATTCAGTTTGAGCTGGATTCAGGGTCCTAAAGGACTTAAGAGAAATGTTGAACCTTTAATTGAGGTAAAAAAATTACTTTTCTATCTGAGCATATTTTTCTTGGGTTTTTGCAGACTTCAGCATAAGAGAACTGAGTAGTCTCTTTCAAAATACCTCTCTTTAGCATCTTTTGGCATCTCTGAAACTCATTTAAGTTATCCTCATCCTTTCTTTTAGTGTGTTGGGGGAATATATTCATGGTGTTAAGGGATGATCTTCCCTGACTCTTTTAGCTCATCTTATTGCCCCATTTATAATTTATAGGGCATGGAATCCACTTAATTTTATTTGTAGGGTCTCTTAGTTTAGTAGTTCATTTGGTTTCCAAATCTTTCCCCTTTCCCTCCTCTTTGTGTGAACTTCACCATTTAGTTTGAACATATTTCTGGCTCTGTTTCCATACTTCTGGAAATATTGGCGGATAACTTCTATTCCCTATGGAATCAAAGCACTGCCCACCCTCCACAAACTCCTCTGTGTGTGAGTTTTGCTGGGCAGATTTTTGGGTTTTCTGCAGTTTCTTTGTTCCCACATATGAGCTGGTCTCCTCCTCCCTTGCTGGATTCATTTCCTCCCACACACCTTGGAATTGCAAGACCTTGAGCTGCGTTAGAACGAGGACAAATCCTTCTATTCTCTTTGTTCTCTGCATTGAACAACTCAACAATTGTCTTCGGTTCCTGCGCACAGTGAAACACCACTTAGATACCTTTAATACAGTTACAGATTTGGCCAGAGTTAACTGAAAACAAATCAGGCACTTCAGAACCACTTACTGTGAGAAATAAAGCTGCTGAGTGTCTCCCTTCCTCTCTGCCAGCCCCCACACGTGTGGAGGTGGAGTTTTGCATCGTCCACATTTCCAAGGTCTGTCAGTGTGGGTCAGGCAGAATCCCTGTCCCTAAGAGTGTTAGCACAGCTTGGGGGTTATTTTTCTTTGTTTTTATAATCCTGTTATTCATAGACAATTCAGGGATTGCTCAAAGCAGAGGGAGATGTTCATAATTCTTTTTAAATTTCTGTCCATTTTCTGAGCACCCAGCAGTCCTGAGGGGAAGACTGTCCCTGGTGCAAGGACCTGCTTAAAGCACAGGGCTGAACTGATCATTCAGAGCAGCAGGACCTTTCAGGTGGGTCAAGGCCATGAGCAATGGCTGTGCTGGGGTACACAGAGCACATATATTAACATAGTATATATATATATATATCTGTTGGATATTACACAGGCTTGCAGCAGATCTGAACCAATGGCCAATTTTTTGTCAGCCACTTTCAGTGTCCTGAAGCTCAAATTTCTTGCAGCTCCCCTGGGTCCAAGCAGACCCTTCTCACACCTACTTTTACTTCTTTCAGTTCCTGCCTCACCTAATGCTACTTTTCCCTCCCTTCCCAAACTCTTCATCTTAATCCCACTGACTTGGAGGCATTTGGTGACTCTAAAATAGCATTTGGTTTTCTGTAAGGACCCAAGTTATTGGCAAAGAGAATTGTCAGCTTCCCCAGAGAGCTTAAGCTTCCTGCCTAAAATGTAGCAGCAGGCAGAAAGCAAATTGTTTCTGTGCATTATCCCAGAGTGTTGCATTCCAGCACGTGCTGAACATTATTCCCCACAGGAAAGCACTGAAGGTATGAAGGCTGAGGAGGGTTTATGAGTGTGCAAACCATTATGGCTCAGCTGTGGCTCATCTTTATTGTCCTCATATATAAACATCAATACTCCTATTTTATTCTCTTTAATGAACAGAGGGTTCAGTGAGAGGCAGAAGATTGCTTGGTACAATAAATCCCCAGTTGTGGTTGTTTTCCTGTTACTCAGCAGATTGAAATGTGATGTTCCCCATTCCCAGCCTGGAAGCTGCCTGGAGCTGCAGGATGCTCTGGGATGTCTTTGTCCATCAGGCAGCTCTGGATTCTTCCTGGAATCTACAGGAAAGCTGTGCTTTTGTAAGGATTTTACAGCACGTTTCTATGAGCAAGAGGAAAGGGGGAAAGGAGAAGGGGGAAAATTGAAGAGTTTTTCATAGAGAGTTCAAAATGTGAAGGTTCCATGAGGTTAAGGAGAAAATAGTAGCAAAAATGGGGAAATCTGAGAAAGTTTAAAAAGAAGGGAAGTACAACATGGGGAAAGCACAAGAACACTCGAGTCTTCTTTAACATTTACATGAATGCAAATTTAATGTATGTAGCCATTAATGATGCTCCATCTTCCATGCAAATTTAACTTCTGAAATCTGACTCTTAATGTAAGTGGTGTTATTTATTATCCTTGGGTGCTGTGGTGCCTTGCAGATGTTCACAACAGGATCTTACCGTGGTAAAGATGGAACAAACCTGTTTTCTCTTCCACATGTTGATCTCCAGATCTCTGGTTCTGTTCATGTGTTGTAGAGGGTGGGGGGTAGGGACAGTTTGACAGTGGGAGATCTTGGAATGACATTTTCCAGACTGAACAGAGCTACAGAAATTCATACCTGTGTTTCATTCCAGCAATGCACAAAATCTGAGGACAAATTTAATTCTAATGACCTTTTCCATCTGCAAACGAAGGCTGCATTGGCAGAGTTAACTCTGGCACTAATGGTGAAAGCTGTTCACTACAATATTTATGTTAACTGATTTTTGTGATGCAATTCCTAGTAAAAGTTCCAGTAGTAATAAAAGCTACTATAAAATACTGTTGCCGTTTTACAAGATACTTTGTGAAATACTATAAAATTCCTTTTGTCACGATCACCATACCCACTAGAAAGATAAAAAATTGAAACCATTTGTCAAATATGCAAGGATTATCTTCCCATTAAATACTTAGTCTTTAAATTGATGGATGTTCTGATGTGACACGACTGATTCATGGGAGTAAAGTTATTTTTTTATGTTAGTCTGCAAGTTCTGAGGACAGTAAGACCAAGGCCTGGCTTTTCCCTGGTGTGCCCCTGGTTTTGGAGGCTCTTTTGAGAGTTGATAACATCCTTCCTCAAACAAGAGTCTGGGACTGACTTCTGCTCTGAGGCATCATTCAGAAGGGCTTGTTTCTTTTTCCTTGTGACAGAGGAAATTGAGGATTAACCTCAGAAATATGAGTGGTTTCAATCTTTAAATGTATTTTTCTCTTTTCACTTCTAGACACATGTGGGCAAGGTGGGAGAGATGCCATCTGGAAACCAACCTCCAACATTTGTAAGTCTCAAATAATTTTATTTTATTTTTCCTCCCTTTTTTTGCTTGAATTGGGTTTTTTTCCTTATGCTCTCTACCATAAACTGTGTTCAGATTTTACTTTGGTCAGTATCTCTACTGACTTTAATCAGGGATATTACAACCAGCACACACTAGCAAACATTTAGGATGATTAAGGATCTTTCCAGGCCAATGGATGTTTTTTCCTTCGCTGAAATCCCTGACATTGGGGTTAAGTGTTTCCAAAGGAGGAGAACACGGGGGATTGCACCAACTGCAATGTCTCCAAAGTAGCTGGGGACACTTTGCCTGCTAGAATTCCATAATTTTCCTGCTCTATGACATACTTGCAGCACTGCATTTAGCAAATCCTTGCACTGTTGCAATAAAATAGGGCAAGTAAAGAGGTGAAATCAGAACCTGTATTTGCAGTATTTTTAAAGAACAACAACTATGGTCTGTTGTAAAATGAACAAATGTCTCAGGAACTTTGTATAAGTCACCAATCACTTATTGCACGGGTTAAACAAGTTGGTTTGTTCCCTGCACAATGGGCCAGCAGAGCTCACAAAGCTGAGTGTGAGGTTCTGAGACTCACAGGAGGAAATAAAACCCCTGTCTATTAAAAGGATGTGACAGTATATGGAAAATACAAAGGGATGTTAAATAAAGGTCTGTCCCACTGCGTTGCACCTCTTTAGTGATATATTTATAAATCCACTTAAACTACAAGAACTAATTCAGTAGTGAAGGACTCTGGTACACAGTGAAGAATAGAAATGCACTTTTAACATTTGTTACTGTAAAGATTTTCTTTCTTCGGTGAATGTTGGAAAAAAGATGAAGTCAGTGGAATTGTGGCTCACGAGAGGAAGGGGAAAACCATCAATAAAAGTTCACAGAAGATTTCCAAGGCCCTGCTACAAAGGCTGCAGCCTGGAGAGCTCTGGAAGCAATCAAGGAGGTGAAAAAGGGAATCTTGCTGCCAAGTGTAAGTGGAGGAAGCAAAATCCTTCCCAGGAGAAGGTTTATGTGGCATTGCTCTGGACTTTACTGGGGACACAGCTGCTGGCCCTGGTGTGGGAGCAGCTGAAGGGAAAGCAGGAGTGCCTGGCTTGGTTTTCCAGACATCCTTGCTTTGGTCTGGGGGGATGTTAATGCGCTTTTGTTGCCTGCAACACTGGTGCTGGAGGCTTTTGCTCTTAACTCATAGTCCCAAAGTGCCCCATTAAGACAACTATAACATTCCTGTGCATGGGGAATTTAGTCAGAGATGAGATCTGCCCCTGATTCTTGTGTGTGAGAAATGCTTTCTGCACCACAAGGTTCTGCTTCCAGGAGGAACCTGGACAGGCTGCAGCATAGAGAAGCTCTCAGGGCATGGTTGTTAATATAACTTCTCATCACAGGATTTATACAGCTGAATTATCAAATAAAATCCAAAATCAATAGTCTGGTATTTTTACAACTGCAAGAACAAAACAACAACAACAATAACAAGTTTTTTAACTCTCCAGTAGTTGTTCTAACTTGGAACAAAAGAGTTTTTTACATCCAAAATACCAAATGTTTGAGTCATTCACAACAGGGAGGTCTGTAATACTGTGGGTTTGGATCAGAATTAGTGGCAATTATAACACTGTCCAGAGATAAAAACCAGCAGACCAGGGTGTTTCAATTCTAGTCATGGATGATAAACTGTGTGGAGGTGAAATGCTGCAGCTGCTGAGTGATGGAGATTGCTATCAGGATTAAACAGGAAGGCTGTGTTTTACTGGATCAGGAAAGATTAGCCATGTGTTGAGTATGGGATTATGAAGTAATTAAATAAATGAAGACACATTTCTGACACAAATTCTACAAGTAGGAATGTAATGACTCACTTTATATACAATGTTTCTGTAATCTATCCTTCAGGTCTCTGGCAAGCAGAGCAGACTGTTTTGTAGTCAGTGAAGTCAACCACGCTCAAGTCACCAAAGGCCTGAGCCTGGTTTGCTGTGCTAAAAAGTGTGTTTTACAGGGGTGAACCAAGTGCTCCTATAAATATAGAATGGGTAGAATTCCTGCAGAGTTTTTGGGGAAAGGATGTCCTGCTGCTTTTTACCAGCCAAGCCTGGGAATTCACGAGTTGAAGAATTGGTCAAGGGAAGATTCGGTTGGTCTGACCTCCAGTGGGATTGAGAACAGAGTAAATTAGTGCATCTCTGCAAAACTGTCCTGGTGCATAAAAGCCTTCAGATATTTAGCAGGGAATGTGGTTTGTGTCTGATGGTGCTGAAATGCTGAGATACCTGGGGTGAAACCTGAGCCAAATGGGACTGTGTGGGGCAATAGGTTTCTGGAAGCTCGCTAAGGAAATCTCTTAACCACGAGATAAAAGATGGTGTGAGATCTTTAATGTCTGTGCAGAAAAGACAAATTCCCTATTGTTAAAAACCTTCCAGGAAAGGCCCATACAGTGTAAACTGCATAGCACTCCATTAATTTAAGTAAGAAAGGAAAAATCTTTTGACCCTGCAAGGTGGAAGTTATATAGACCTTATCTCTCACTGAAACAAAGAGTTTATGGGATGGTCTGCCACAACAGACGGAGATTTGAGGGAAAAATGTGCCCTGGGCCACCAGCAGCAAAATGGTACAGCCCAGTGTTGGAGGGAAGGTGGAGCAAGGTGTTTAGATGAGGATTTACATTTAAATCTGCAGGGCTTTGGTTTGGAATTCTTCTCTTGGTTGCTTTTATTGGGTTATATTTTGCCCTCCTGCAGGCAGGGAGCTTTCATTAGGTTCAATGTGCACCTAGGGGAGAGTGCAGTGTGGGGTACTTACACGAGTGTGTTTGTTCTCAGCTGTTAAAATTAATAAAACTTCACTGTTTTTTTCCATCCCAGAGGCTTTTATTGTAGTTACGTGACATTTGGGAATGGTATTTAAAATCAGATCTAGGAATAGATCTGTATACTGGGTTCAGTGCTCAGATGTAGCAGTAAAAAATGAATAAACATGACCCCTTTCCGTGTTACTAAAGAAATGCCTAATGTGTCTGTCTGGAAATGTGGAATTAACCTTGTTGACAGTTTTCTTGGAGAGAAAAGGCAGTATTTACATGACTGTTTAATGAACCATATTTGACAAATGTCATATGGAACAGTAGTCACAGCTGTATTTAAAATGATCAGCACAAGTATAGATCCTCATTTTGGGCCATCATGTGAGACTGCATGGGATGAGTTTTGTCTTCCATCAGGTGCAGAGAATGAGACCCTCAATGAGAGCTCTCCTTCCACAGTTTAAAAATTACTTGTGGGTGTGAAATCGCCCTTTTTCCTGACCCTTGAAATGCTCAGAAGTGAGAGGAGAAAGAGTGTCTTCCTCAGAGTCTTTGGAGACGGGTCCAGCAGCCTTCCCTCCCACCTCCTCCACTGACAATGGAGAACTTTCTTTTTCCCTGCTGGAGAAGGTCTCCTCCTTTCCCCCCAGTTCCCAGGGCAGTGTATAACTCCCAGGATAGAGATCCCTTCCCAGTTTTAACAATGGCAGCTGGTTTTCCCTGTGCACTGCCTGGTGTCACTCTCTGGGCTGGAGCAGAACTTCTTCACGGATGTGCCGACCCAGGGAGGGGAAGTTCTTCCCTAAAATCCTGGGATTACCTCCAGGCCTTGGAAACATCATTGCTTCTGTAAACTGTAAAACCATTGACTCAAGACCACCATACCCTACTGAGGGCTCGTAAAACCTGGTGTTCGATGGGGGGGTTATGTTTTTGAGGTCACTTTTATGTCTCTCCAGGCTGTGATGGTAGTGAAGACTTCACTGATGATCTCTGCCGAGAGGCTGTGCCAAGACCTCCTCCCAAGGATCCTTCACATCTTTCCCCAAGATTCCTCCCACTTTTCCCCAGCCATTCCCACCCCTTTCCCCAGCCATTCCCACACCTTCCCCAGCCATTCCCACACCTTTCCCCGGCATTCCCACACCTTTCCCAGCCATTCCCACACCTTTCCCTGGCATTCCCACACCTTTCCCCAGT